>JAQZBX010005589.1:0-55928 GCA_029593785.1 Cabassous unicinctus
GAAAAGGCTCCCCCAGCGTTTGGTTATCCATCATAATAGAACAGCCCTAGCACATGCCCCTTTCCCTTCTCCCGCTGCTAGCCGCTGTCATTGGCCGCCACGCGCCTTTGGGACTAAACTGGTTAGTCAATGACGGGCAACCAGACTTATTCTCCATCACCGACAAGCACTCTGGGCAACCTAAGACAGGATCCCAGCCATGGGATCATGGGCCCTAACACCAGACGCTGCTGTGAACTCCAATGACGGGTAAGACCCAGTAGTCGGCTAAGCATTGTCTGGACCTAAAACAGGCACAGTTTTCCCTACCCTCCTATTAATAAAAACAAAGGAGGAGAGATGTTGGTATGCATTTAAAATGCAACCACCTCAAAATGGCGGATCCAATGACTCAGCATTGCGGCCTCCTCCCCCCTGCCCCTGTATTCCCCCAATATTACCTTATTTGGACATAAGCGGCCTACGAGCCTTGTGGGCACCACCCACCTCCCCTGCCAGGAAGACCTTTACCCAGCAACAGCTGACTATAACCAATCATCACACAGATGCTGCCTCCAACCAGTCAGCGGGCTACACGGTAGCCCTAAACCCTATAAATTGTACTGCACTTCCCTAATAAAGTAGACCTGCGCCACCAGCCTCGTCTCCGCAGCTTCTTTACTGCGTCGCCCTCCACACCGGATTCCCCCGCACGCCAGCCGGGCCACCAGCACCGGGTCTCCTCTTCCACCGTCGCACCCCCCGAGGAAGAGGGAAATCGCAACCTCAGGTCTTAGCCAAATCATTTAACCCTTACTCTCCACCCAGCCCTTTGGACCTTATCTGTAAAGTGATAGCAGTGGTCTAAGATGTTATGTATAGTTCTTTTTTCTTCTAAAGTTTCATGCTTTTATGGGGTGAGCACTCTAGTGTCTGAAGTTGGGGATATTTTGTCACAGTGGACAGACACAAGTAAGAAACTTGCTCAATGGATCTGTTTAGGATTTTCTGCCACTCAGATGGTTTGTGCCAGTCAGAAAACTCTGGAAAAGACTGCTTCATCAGAAAGGTCAGTCTTCATTTTAATCTTTTGAAAGAGCACTGCATTGCTAATATACCATTAGTATTTGCAGAACAATTTACAAAATTCTTTCACAGGCAATATGGTATTTAACTTGCACAAAGGACTCTGTAACATGGGTAATATTAATATATCAGAAACAAGAAAATGTGCTCCAAGAAGATATAATATAATTTAGCCATTAGGTGGAAGACGTGAGGCTTGAGTCAGTCCTTTGGGCATGAAATTTGAAGTTCAGTCCACAAGGTATTCCCTTCCTGACCAAGCTTCATTCATGTGTCCATTTCTTCACGCCCAGTGGTTCCTCAACTACTGCCCATGCTCTCTGCTTTCCCTACTTCTCGGCAGCTGCTCCTCAAGTCACCAGGTGCCCCAGCTGGTGAGTCCAGTGGAGGCTTTCAGTTTAAGCTTTCTTGGCCTCCCTGCAGTGTTCACACAGTTGATCACTTACTCCTTGAAACTCTCTCTACTTCCTGGCTTCATGACACCCCTTTCTTGCGGTTTTCCACCTATCCCTATGGCAATGTTTCTCAAAATGAGTTTTGTAGACTGGGAAACTTATTTAAATATAGATTGCTGGGCCACTCTTCAGATCCATTCAGCCAGAACCTCCAGCAGCTCAATCAAGAATCAGCATTGACTAGCACGTTGGTGATTCTTATATACACTAACACCTGGGAACCGTTCTCCAATATGATAACTCCTAACTCTATTTTTCCAGCCTATACCACACTCCTGAGGTTGAGACCATATATCAAATTTCCCTTTGGACATCTCTGCCTGATGTTCCTCAGATGCTTCAAACTCAACATGCCAAAACAAGCCACTTTCCCTCAAACACTTGCACCACACTTTGTTTTCATTCTCCTCTTAGTGAGTGATACCAGCATCCAACTACATACTCACATCAGAAACTTCAGAATCATCCTTCCACAACTAGTTAATAAATTACATTAATTGTCTGCTAAATATATCACAAAGGTATTTACCTCATTTCCCATATCTTAATATAAGTACTCATTACTGCCACCAGAATGATCTTTTCAAAAATGGAAATCTGATTATGTTCATTTGTTGTATAAAATCCTTCAATGGCTCAAAAAAATTTATGAGATGAAATCCAAAGCCATTGCATGGTGTTTGAGGCTCTTTCTAATCTGAACCTTGCCCATCTACAAGTTGGTCACATAGAATGGCCCACTGTTCTCTGAACAAGCCAGGTTCTTTCAAATCTCTAGACATACTACTCTCTCCCTAGAATGCCTAAGGAACCATCCTTGATTACTTTGGGCCAATCTACTGGCCCCATTCCACCACATTCCCATGTCTTCTATACTGCATTGTTATTGTAGCCTGCTTCTCTTTCTCCTCCTTAAACTCCCTAAATGAAAACATTTTGTTTAGTATTTTTATCACCTAATGTTTAATAAGTGTTATTTAAATGGATGAATAATAGTACTTACATGTACATAGTACCCTATATTTTACAAAGCATATTTAATGCCTTTTTCTTTTTGTGTTATTGAGGCCTGCCAGTGAGTCGTGTTTCTATCCTTTCTTAGATGTAGCTCTCCCTTTAGCTTTCTATAGACTATCCTGAATAAAAGAGAAAAAAATGACATGGATCCAAGAGCAGCAGAGCAAAGTATGAAAACAGCTGCTTTCTATAGAGCTGTCTACCTGGCTTAAAGAATATTTACAGTTTGTAGTCATTTTTGAGTGAGAAACTAAAGGACAGAGAGGACTCAGCATTATATTTAGCTTTTAGTTGTTTTGTTTGTTTTTTTGGGGGGCGGGGCAGGGTCCAGGGATTGAACCCAGGACCTCGTACATGGGAAACAGGCGCTCAACCACTGAGCTACACCCACTCCCCAATGAGATTTGTTTTTTTTTCCCTTTGTTTGTTTGTTTGTTTTTTAGGATGTACCAGGGATCAAACCTGGGACCTTGTACATGGGAAGCAGGGGATCAACCACTTGAGCTACATCCACTCCCCTATATTTAATTTTTAAAAGGGATCTAAGCCTTCTTTTGAATGAAATTTCTTTCTAGAAAAAGGAATATTGATAAAAAATAATATTTAGTACTAAAAAAACTCAAATATTATAGCTGAATAAACTAAAACAAAAAAACCTAGATAAATGTAAGATCACTAATGATATGTGTAGCAATAGGTGATAAAAATTATCAGCTCTCATGTCCTAAACCCCAACAGATAAATAAAAGAATGAAGGGGAATCATTATCTCCCTCATTGTTAGCATTTTACACAGTGCACCAATACTCTCTAAATAGACTATTTTTCTTTAATTTTGGCAACTACTACTTGCTTAAAGCAAGAGATTTTTCACCATCTGACTACCCATATCTTTTCATAAGAAATTATAAATATATATAAAGATGCATGTACACACAAATATATACATTATGTATTTGATTTTTAGCCAATTTTCTCAATTTCCAAGGCATTGTTTATGTATCCATTACATGTGGAATTATACAAATAATAACCCAAAGCACAATTATCTGTAGTTATTTGTAATATATCACATAGTCAAAATTAAGGAAAATGTAATGAAATTGCAAAATTTGGCATTATCAGAGGCACTGCCTTGTACATAGTTAATATTGAGCAAATGTTTAGCAAATGAGTGAATCATAAAATAATAGCATATAGTGCTAGGGAAAAACTTTCTGGAGGCTTTTAAATAAAATCCTATTTTGGATATGTTTTTCTTACAACCAAGCAGTTGTAAATTTCAGAACTTATCAGTTGAATTTCTGATCTGTGGAACATGCATATTTGACCTAAGAAAACCAAGAAAAAGTTATGAATAATTACAATAGGAAATGTGAACAGATTTAAAATAAAAAGGACCTAAAAAATGAGAGCTTAAATTTCTCTCTCTTTTTACATCAGTGTGTGTGGACCACAGGGACTGAGCTGTGTGAAACCTATTTTGGTGAAAACCTTGCTGGAACCTGCCCCAGTAGAATTTTGTGAAAGCATAAACCTAGGAAACAATATTGGGCAGAGAGTCCAGTGTGTTATTCTATTTCCAATTGTGTCATTCTGTGCCTGAATTTACCATGTGTATAGAGGGAATAGAATTAACTATCTTTTGTGCTAGAGCATTTTAAGAGAGCTACTTTTTTGACAATCTTGAAAAAGTGTGATGTTAATATGTTTTGTAATTGTCTTAACCTTCATTATTGACAAAATACAGTTAATTCTAAGTTTGCTGACAATATGCAATGTGCCTAGAAGATGAGATATTATCTATATATTGATGAAATCAGAAGAATCTCTTATATTCATAAGCAAACAAATTGGCGCTTAATATTCTGATACCTGGAGAAGCTCTTCTCTCTATCCTATTACTCCATGTCAACTATCTTTATTTCTTTTGATTATAGATCCTTTACCTGCAGTTTATAAATTCATGCGATGCAAGTAATAAACCTTATTGTGAATATAAGATATATCATATATGGGGCTAGGGATGCTGGGGATACAAAGAATTAAAATTCAGATCTTAGCACTCAAGGCATTACAGTCAAGCTGGGATGGGAGCAGTAGGGAAGAGATTAGATTGTACTGGCAATAAGTTTATGATAGAGATTGGGCAAGATGGAAGCTGGAAGCTGTGAGAAGGGCATACATTCTGGGTGGGTGTGAGGAGGGGTGGCGAGGGAAGCCTTCCTGGAGAAGTGGTCTGTGTGCTATGCTGTTTAACATTATCTTTATAGGCGTCTCTTAAAGTTGGTAAATTACATCTTGGGCTGATTCTGCCCTCGTTTCTCCCTCCTCCAGCTCTGTTAGGGTATTGGGTACAAGCAGTGAGGGGCCATGTGTAGCAGAAACTGCTTGTTGTTTACTTCAACATCTCTTCTCCCCTGTTGGAACCCCTTGATTTTTAGTTGGACGTGACCATGTGTGAAACTAAAGGCATCTTCACAGGCTTCCTTGGAGCTAGATGTGTGTCCTGGGATTGGGCTCTGGCCATTGGAATGTAAGCAGAGAAATGTTGCGTGACAAATTTTGGGAAATTTCCTTAAAAGATGGTTGGCAAACATTTGGTCCTGCTTATTTCCCTCTTCCTTATCCTGCTATTTGGAATGTAGATGGGATGGCTACTTCCCACTTTGGACCGTAAAGACTGTAGGGATGGTAGCCTAGACACCTGGATATAGCCTGGCTCCCTAAGAACTTCAGTAAACGAGTCAGCATACCACTCCTGCACTGCTTCCTTCAGATTGAAAAGTGGGAGAAATCAAATTCTACCTTGTTTAAGCCACTGTTATGCTGGGTGCTTCTACTACTCACAGCTGAACCTATTCTTAACAATACATCATCTGCATCTTGTTCAACACAATGCGTAGTACTTGTCAGGTGCTCATTTTTTTTTTTTCTTTAATGAATGAATGCATTCTCCACACATACATTCAAAATCACGTAAATAAAATTTACCTTATGTCCCAATACTACTGATTATTCTCTTAGATGAATCAGATTGTCTCATTGCTTACCTTGTTAGATCCTGAGAATAAGGCAGACCCTGCAGAGCTGCTTTCACTCATTAGAGTATCACCTTTTTGATAACTTAATTTGAACAGTTCAAAAGTTAGTTGACCTTCAAATGCCGCTACTTTAGTCTCTCAGTGGACTACACATTGTAAATATGTGACCAAGTCACTCCAAGCAGAAAGCAGAATTGACAGAAAAGGTGAACTGAAATGGGTACATTTGCCAACTGTGCACTGATGGACATATATTGTATTTATGTTCTGTTTACCCAGTTTTCAGGGAGAGGTTCACACACCAACAATGTCAGTATTATAAAAATGCTTCCAAACCCAAACTACATAGAAAAGAACTACTTATTAGGGGTAAGACAAAGTTGTCAAGAAGATTTATAACATATAGTTTGTTCTACATATAATGAAGTTTAAAAAGTAAACACTTTAGAAAAACATGTTTAAAACAAATTGTTCCAGTTCATTACTTGGCAGTACATTTTTATTAAACATTTTGAGATACAGCAAAGAGCGTTCGACACATAGGTGTAAGCATTGTGTAACTTTAGTGCAGGTTATTTTCACATTCTCTCTCTCTCTGTAAAATGGGGGAATGTTTGCCCCTCCACATTTCATTATGTATGTTGAAACAGATAACATCCTAAAATAGCATTTTAAATGTTTTAAAATAAAGGTAGCATTTTTTAGAGAACAGTAGAAGGAAAAGTAATTTATATTAGTTGTAATTTGCATGCTGTTTCCATCTCTAGGCAGCTTGCTGCATTTCTTTCCTCTATAGTTCATCACTCATTTTCAAAACGATTACTCAAAAATAAACCTGGAGCAGCATTTGTTCCCTTCTGAAATAGTAGTTGTTCATGAGAGTCGTCCTTTTTGAAATTATACTTAATTGGGGGATGGAAATGAATTGTTCTGAGAAACAGTTAAAAAAGAAAAAGGAAAAAAAAGGAGCCATCTTCTACTAAGATTCTGATTACCTGTAAGTTAATGCTTAGACGCTCTAGAATGATTTTTTCAAAGTCTTTCTTTTTTGCTGCTCAATGCACTCATTATAGGAAACTATGTTGAATAAATCTTTCTTTAGGACCAGAAGAATTTATCATCAGAAAAAGCTCTCTCTTTTCCAATCCATTCATACTTAAAGTTTAATGGTTGCACTGCTATAGGAGTAAGTGTAATACATACAATTATGGAGCAGAATTAGAAGGTACAGGCTGGGGATACCACTGAAGGAGATGGGTTAGGGAAAAGGGCTGAATGTTTTACAAAATGAAAGATCTTCGTTAAGCAAATAGGTCAGCTCTCAAAATTGTTCCAAGTTGTTCATGTACCTAAACCGTAGTCTCTCGCATAGTATTCAGGGAAAACTCCTATTGGAATTGCTATGGCTTTAATTGGTCTCATTTTCTGTGTTTTGTTTTCTAAACGAGGAAGTAGAGGTTGGACGGACCAGTCACATATTTTGCAGGACACAGTGCAAAATGAAAATATTGGACCCCTTGTCCAAAAATTATTAAGCATCTCAAGATGGCGACATCTTGTCAAAGCCTTCTGTGCACTGGGCCTCGTTTGACTGCACAGATTACACACCCATGAAGCCCGTCCGGAGAAGAGGTCAGACAAGTTAAATTATTTGCCCAAGGTTATAAAACTGGTTAGGAGTAGAGCTAGCCTCCTGATTCCTTGTCTCGTTTTTCCTTTTTTCCTCTGCCCTCTATTATTTCTCCATATTCACTTCATGTTTAGCTTAGAATAGTGTGCATTTATTCATTCATTCTTTAATTTAATAACAATTTCTTGAAAACAGACAATGTGTCATGAACTGTATTAAAAGTTGTGGAAACAATTATAGGACACAATTCCTTTCCTTAGATACTGCTTAAGCACTAGATGCAGAAAAAGGCCTTATGGGGAAAAAGAAACAAAACACACATGCAACAAACCCTTCTACAGAGGTTGTGGGAAAAGTGAAACTCTCAGATACTACTAGTAAGAGTTAAATGGATATTACCTTTCCAGAGGGCAACTCGGCCATATGAGACAAATGTCTTAAAATGAGTATACTCTTCAACACAGAACTAATACTTCTTGGCATAGCCTAAGGAAATAATAAGAAATGTGGGCAAGATATATATCAGAATTGTTCATCACAGTGATTTTTAGTATAAATGCCTCCCAAATTTGGGTATTATTAAGCACAGTTTGGTATACCTATACAGTTAAACCACAGAGACATTAAAAATGTGGTTTTAAAAGACTATTTATTAACATGATAAAATGTTCATAATATATACTAAGTGAAAAAAATTCTAAAATGGTATGTATAATGATACTTTTAAAAAATTTTTTTATTGTGGGTAAAAATCAAATTTTTCACAATACATACAAATATTTGTAAAATGATATATAAACACATATGCATATATGTGCATTTGTTTACATAAATGTTATTTTATATATATATATATGTATTATTTTTAAAGGTGCTAAGATTACTTAAATATTACTCAGAAATTACAGGGAGATACTTTTTTTTAAAAGCCAGAAAATATATTTCCTTTGTAACTTGGAAAGCGATGAAGGACACGTACCCAAATGTTATCAGTGATTAACTTTTTATGATTAGTTTTCCTGTTTGTATTTAGTTGTATGTTCCAATATTTTTATTAAACATATTTGTTTCTTTAATAAAACAAAATTTTATGTTCTAGCTATATTAAACTATGAAATCTATGTGTTCTTAAATGCCTGGAGGGGAAGGCCAGCAGCGCTGCATTTAACACTAGAAAAAATTAATGGTTAGTTTTCATATATAAAAACTCATGATAGACCAAACTTGGATGAATTGAATAGTCCCCTTATAGCAGAAAAAATTCTTAAAGTTCATATAATCTAATCTCTAAATTCAGTAGAAATTGACTCTACAATATTGTCGATCAGTGATCTAAACATACTGAATTTAGAGACAGAATATGTTTAGTCATGAAAAACCGTATTTTAGTTAAATTATAACAAAAAGAAACCAATTTTGAATTAGAACATCAATATTCTATAACTACACTATGGTTTTTTAGGTACAATTGCTCATGGTGTTACTGAAAAACCATCTCAAACTGAAGACTTTTGGTCACTGTACTCAATATTTAGTATCTATTTGGTGCCGCTGGGGAAACCTTACACTCAAATTTTAGAATAACAAAAAGATTTCTAACATCTACAGATGACAAATCAATGGAATGTAACACACTGAATGCAACACACTGCTAGACAAAGGACCTGGACACACCACAGGAGTGTGTGCTGCCTGAAAGAGGCTATTGCATTGGACCTGGCCATTTCTCTACTCTAAACTCCCATTTTCTATTCCACTATCCTTAATCGGTTTTGGTTTTTTGCCTGTAAATGCCATCTAAATACTCTACACCGGTGGATCTCAATATTTGTTTTCATTTACTCTCCAAAGATGTCATTGGTAATTGTTATACTCTTAGTGTCTATTAATTGAGAAAATATATATGTGTGTGCGTGGATTCTCTGGTCTCTTGTGAGAACAGCATACCCACCCTTTGCTCCAGATTTCCAAGATGAGCTGTTTGATCTACTGTTCTACACCTTTGAGTGCTTGATAAAATTGTCACTGTGCAATGACAAAGACGAGGGTAAGATAGCTTTTCCTCAAAAATAACCACCACGAAACCAATGTTTTATAGCTTAGAACATAATTTCTTATTCTAGAAAATATCCTGAAGAATTTTGATCACTCCTGGACTTCTGTGAATTCTTTGAAACCCACAATAGTTCCTGCAGCATTTGCTAGGATCAGCTACTTGGTTACAGTGCATTTAGATTGCATTTATGAGTTAAGAATTAGATCTGTTAGCCTCCTCTCCCCTCAATTTTCCCTGCCTATGTGCCACAAAAAGAACAAAAATTTCCCTTCTTAGCATCACTCTTTCTTCTCCTCTCCCCACTTCAAACCGTCAGAGCTCATGATCCTTCTTGACCTCAAGGTAGTTTTATTTTTCTCCTACTCTACCTCCTTTCCTAGCTCCTCTTCAGCAGCAGTCAGATCTCGAGGCCTGCTGGTGAGTTTTGCCATATCTCTCTTATTAAAACATAGGTCTAAAGAATATAGAAGAAAGGAAAGTGCTTTAGAGAATGTTGCTATTTGGTTAGGATTTGCATCTCATAGTACACCCATTAAACTTCATGGCAAATATTATTCAACTTAAGAGGATTAACCTGTAGAGAAACTTTTCCAGGTTAAATAATGCTCATAAAGTAGGGGGAGATGGTAGGTAGAAAAGGGTCCCGTAGAGAGATGAAATTTACCCAGTCATACACAAAAACCTCCACAGCCTGTGTTTATTTCAGATCACGTTAGTAATAGAAAGATTTTGCAGAACTGAGGGAAGGTGATAGGAATTTGAGCAGTTGACCCATGACGCAATGTTAACTAATTAAACAAGTAAAGACTAAAACAACAAAAAAGTGAGAGAATGAAACATTGGAGATATAAACATTCAAAGAAATGCTTCATTTTGCCTTCTCCTTGGCTAGGTTATTAAATAAGTTAGTTATTCTTAAAGGAATAGTCATCAAAAAGTAAAAAGAGGAAGAGGTATTGGGGACATGAGGACTCCATGGTGGCATCTCAACTTGAGAAAGAGACACTGGAGAAAGATTTTGTGTTGGCTATGGCTGAAGTCGTAAGGAAATGGAGCAAGAGGAACAAATATATTTTTACTATCTTTTTATCTTATGACTGTAATGCTACTTGATTTTGTATTCTTACAGCACATCTTGTTCTTTAGTACAGCATATTGTGGAGAATATCCTTTTTCCTGTAAAATGATGATCATAACCACAATTCCTGCTAAATCTCATGTATTGATAATATAAACTACTGTATAGCATAGCATAGCAAAATTCAACCTTTGTTAACTTAGTAATTAAAAAATATTCTGTCCCATAAAAAATGAAAACATAACAGTAACAGTATTTAACCATAGAAATTTTGAAAAATGTCATAGCCTTATACCAGAAATGGCTCTTGTTTTTGAATATGTGTTATAGGTAATCTTTCTCAAACTTTAAGATAATTCAATCCTCTAAATTCCTCAGCAATCAGGGCCAGACTACTGAACACTCTGCAGGGAAAAAATGACCCAGGCTGTTAACCAAACACAGTTAAACAGAGTCCTTAATAAGCTAAGTTTCTTTTTCAATCTCCATGGTATAGTATGCAGCCTTTTTAAAAGTGACTAGGAATCTTTTAGCATCTTCCTGCACTAGAGTTCCTAACAGTTTGGGGACAACTGCTGTCAGGCACCACCAATATAATGTAATTTGAAGACTGACCTCACAATTGAATTGATTCATTTACCTTTTGTCATTTGTTCATTATTCTATTTTATTCTTTCCATTTTTGGATTACTGTAGCAAATATTTATTGAGTACCAGCATTGTGCCAGCCATTCTGATAGGTGCCATCCAAAGACCCTGGTGAACTTCCTGAGTCTAAATCTGAATAATCAGAAATACCTTCTGTTTTCCACTCATGGTGATTCACGAATCTATCCAGTTAAAGACAGTGAACCCTTTTTACTTTATTATATGGACGTGTCTTAGTTTGCCAGGGCTGCTATAGCAGATATCACAGGCTATTCGGCTTAAACGGCAGGAATTTATTGTCTCAGTTTTGGAGGCTGGAAGTCCAATAGCAATACCAAGGGTCTGTAGCCTTCTAGTGGTGACTTTCTGGCAACCCGTAGCTCCACCCCTGCCTCCATCGCATGGCCATCTGTCTTGTCTCCTCCTGTGGCTTCTACTGACTGACAGCGCCCCAATTTCCTCAGCTTATCAGGACGTCGGTCATTTTGGATTAGGCCTTCTCTCATCCACTTTGGCCTCATCTTGATAGTATCTTCGAAGATCCTATTACAAAGGCGTCCACAGCCACAGGGCTGGGCATTAGCACTGGAGTCTTCAATCTACCACAGAAGGAGAGGTGAGAAAGGAGCTTCTCTACTGGGCCCAGTCAGGGACTAGGATGTGGAAGGGAGAGCTTTTCTTCACCCACTGCCTCAAGCACCTTTTCTCCTCTGCCCTCAGAGGGGAACTTGCTTTCTCCACCAGCACAGGCTCACCTCACAGGATCATCTCTACTTTTGCATCTTTACTTTTCATTTAACTGAACCTGGGATTTCTAGGCCAAAAACTTGAGATACATGTCTCAGAAGCTTATTAATTTATTCATTAAAAATATCCTGAGTGTTTTCTAGTGACTGTATTTTGCCAGGCATCATAGATACTGAAAATCTAACAAACATGCAGAGACATGTGATGTAACAGCATCAGCTGGGTTGTAGCAATTCCAAGTGTCTATTGATTGTTCATTATAGGCCAAGAACTCTTCTAAGTGCTTTACTAAATATTAGCTTGCTATATATCCGTAACAAGTTTATCAGGTATTTGCTTACATTATCCCCATTTTATAGGTAAAGGAAGAGGCACAATGTTGCACAGCTAATCTATGGGAAAGCTGGGATTTGAACCTAGGCAGTTTGACTCCAGAGTTGGTGCTCTTTATCATTATTCTGTTGCTTCTCTAGCATTAGTACAAGGTAGTGGAAGAGAGGCCTCTTCTGTGAAGATCAAAGTGCAAGTACCACTTGATGGCTGAGTCACAGTTCATTAATCTCAGGGTATATGTGTGTATGGGTGGACTGAGAGGGCAGGTATGATGGTACGAGTCATGCGCAGAGTTGCGCAGCCGAGCGAAAGAGGCGACTGGCATCTGGTCCCCTCTGCTCAATCAGCTGGGTGCTCTGGGGCAGGTCTGCTCCTGCCTGGGGGGCACGGTGCAGTTTGCCTGAAGGTAATACATATTGTTCTTTCCCTCTGGTTTCTGCGAGCAGTCTTAAAGTCAGAAAATTGGATTTTAAGGGCTCTTTTTGTGCTCATCTTCCCATCCTTGTCTCACAAATTCCTATGGTCAGATACTTGTGACGTCAGGCGCCCTTCTTGTCTTACCTGGGCCTGCTGGCCCTTCAAAGTACCCCCCAGTCCAAAGTTAATTCTTCCTCCCTCCCTACCCATAAGAACATTCCCACTTTTAAAAGATTCAGGTAGGAACCGATGGCTTTCTTCCTAGTTCATACTAGGATTCTCCTTAAAACTCTGAAGAGATGCTTTTAATAGAATGAACATGCAACCAGCAGCGTTTCAGGCAGGCAGCAGATGTTTTTGGATAGGGGATACATTTTGACTGCTTGTAGGTAAATGAAGAGGTCTAGACACTTGTGTTCTGTTTAGGTTCAAGAACTTTACAGCAGTGGTGTAGTGTCTTTTTACTTGACCTCTCCATATAAATGACCCTTGAAAAATACCGCCAAGTGTATTTTTCAGATGTCTCTTGCCCCTCCTTTAGGCCCACTGTTGGCTGCATTTCTTTGTCCTTCTGGAAGTTGGGCTGTTGCTCTGTTGACAAGTGTCCCTAGATTACGTCCCCATGGATCCTTTTCTCAGATCCACCCAAGAAAAATTATCTCCAATTCTAGGCCTGGTCCCAGGTTGGGGAGATTGAACCAGACTAAGAGGTGTTTTCCTTAAATATTCAGCAAGGTGATATGTTCCAAATTCATTAACTAATATTAATTTAATGTAAACTCCAGCATTATGGAAGCATGTTGTTCATTACAAGTACAGGAATATTTTGCTGATTTCCTTTCTTAAGGTCTCCTTTAAAAATGCAAATATTCCAAGTGTGGATAGCACTTTCAACTAATTCACACTGAGGTGTGAGTGACTTTTTTTCTGAGAAGGAATTGGGCAGGGTAATAGAGAACAGTGGGAGGGAGAGGGGGAAGAGAGAAGGAAAGATGCAATGGAAAGGAAGAGGAGGCAGAAGTATAATGGAAACTGAGAAGACCTAAAGACTAAGTCTGCCCACTTCATCATTTTTATTCAGGGGACAGCATTTCAGAATAACATTTGGGGAAAGTACATTAAATTAAATTCATTAACAGATATTTTTAAGGAACCCAAGGAGACCAATGTGAATCCCAGATGTCCACACACCCACTTTTAGAAGCACTGATCCAATCATTTCATATCATTTATTACAGAGAGACAAGTTTTCCTCTAGTCAAATATCTCATGGACCCCAGGAATTTTTTTAAAGTATGTGAAATAAAAACTTTTTCTCAAAGTATGACAATAATGCACATGCCTCAGGACATGTCTGATAGAAAAAACTGATTTCCTCCAAGCTAGCTCAAGAAAAGAAGGATCTTTTTTAAATAAAAAATTTTTTTATTTTTAAAATTTATTTTATTTTATTTTTTAAAAGATACTTAGATTATACAAATGTCACATAAAAAGTATAGGGGATTCCCGTATGCCCCGCTCCCCACGCCTCCCACATTTTCCCATATTAACAACATCCTTCAATAGTGAGGTATAGGGAAGCGGCTGTGACTCAATTGGTTGGGCTCCTGTTTACCAAATGGGAGGCCCTGGGTTCGATTCCTGGGGCCTCCTGGTGAAGGTAAGCCCGGGTGTGTGGTAAGCTGGCGCAGCAAGATGACCCAACAAAGGGAGAAAAGCAGACACAGCAGACACAACCAGCAAGGGGAGGAGGGATAAATAAATAAAAATAAATCTTTAAAAAAAAAAATAGTGAGGTACATGCATTGCAATTGATGAGCACATTTTGGAACACTGCCACTGGGAAGAAGCTTTTTTTTAAAGAGGCAGGTTATCTCACAGAACTCAGGGTAAGAAGTACAACCAGATCTCCCAAAGGACTGGAGGCTGGCACCTGGAAATTTGTCAGTGACCATGGTGACTCAATATATTTTTACTTTCTCTCATTCTCAGCCCTTCCTGCCTACACATTCACTACTTGTTAATTTATCTTATCTCAGTGTATCTTCTCTCTCTTTGCAGAGTAGCTTCCTTAACTCCGTTTTCACATGGCACATCATGTAGGGTTGCCATATTCAAGGAATAAAAATACAGAACTCTCTGTAGTTTATCTGGCAGCCCTAACATCATGCCTAGCTAAACCAGAGCCTTCATTTCCTGCACCTACCAGACCCATTAGCCGGAGCTAGTATCCCTATTCTCAATTCAGGAGGAAAAGTCTATTTAGTCCACCTTGGTCCAATGTCCAGCCTTGATTCCATTCTCTGTTGCTGGGGACGTCACAAACAGGCTCATCGCTGTAGGAGGGAAGCATTGTTAAAAAAGACAAGTGCTGATAAGTCAGTCTGAAATGTTATCTACTAAATATCAATTCAGGCTGTAAGCAAATATTGTTTACCTACAGAGATCACCCTTGCAAGTTTCTTGAGTTTGGAGACCAAGAGTTTTTGATTTTTGTATTCCCTGGTGCCTGATATCTGGTACTCCATATATATTGATGAATTGAATTAAACAAGAAAAAAAATTTAAAAATTATTCTATTTCTCCATTAAATTTCATATCTGATAATGCAGATCTAGAACAAAGCAACTTTCAAAAAATGGCATTCTAAGTTGTTCACTGCGACGTTTTCAGGAGATAGTACAGTAAGGGAGAAGGTGGAGGAGGACGTTGATCTAGCATAGGCAAGATCACTGAAAAGCTCAGTGACATAAAATAGCTTGAATATTGTCGCAGTTTGGAGTCTGATATAGTTATGAATTCCAAAAATAGATATTGGATTATGCTTGTAAACTGGTCTGTAGTTATGATTAGGGCTTTGATTGGGCCACATCAGTAGGGCGTTGAGCCCCGCCCCTTGGTGGGTGGGGAATTAAAGATAAAAGACATGGCCAAGGGCAGAGGTGGAGTTTTGATGTTGGAGTTCTGATGCTGAGTTTTAATGCTGGAGCCTGGGGAAGTAAGCACACAGAGGAGCCTGGTCGTGAGGAAGGAGAGAAGCCCCGGGAAAAGGAAAAAGAGAGCCATTCCCCTACAGCTGGCCTTGTGGAAGAAACAGAGGCACTGAACCTGGAGAGAATCAAGCCCCAGGAAGAGAGGAACCCAGGAAGCCAGAACCCTCCCAGAGTTGGGTGAGGGAAGTAACTTATGCTTTATGGCCTGGTAACTGTAAGCTTCTACCCCAAATAAATACCCTTTATAAAAACCAACCAATTATTGGTATTTTGCATCAGCACCCCTTTGGCTGACTAATACAAATATTTTCTCCTCAGCACATTTTTACCAAATAGACACCTTTTAAAATAAATTACTCCAGGAAGTTTAATATATTAGCCAATTGCTAGTACGGGGAATTATTTTATGAAAAGCTTCAGATTGAATGCTTTCCTCCTAATTAAAAAAAAAAAAAAAAGCCCTCTTCTAATGGACTACTGTCGTTTTATTGTCTTGCTCCTTTTCCGACCATTCCTAATGTTCTTTACATAGTGAGTTGATCTTTTTGTCAGGGTCCTTTATGCACAATGGTACCTAGTGACTTTTTTTCTAAAGATTTATTTATTATTATTTTATTTTACTTTATCCACTTTAAGCACCGCCCCCCGTTTTTGCTGTTTTTGTGTCCATTCGCTGGACAATTCTCTGTGTCCGTCTCCTGCTCTCTCTTCTCATCCTTCTCCTCCTGTCTTCACCGGGATTTGATCCTTGGGACCTCTGATATGGGAGAGAGGCCTTCTGCTACCTGTACCATCTCAGTTCCCATTTATTTCCACACATCTTGTCTTGGCTGTCCCCTGTGTCTCTCTCCTGTTATATCATCATCCTGCTGCGTGGCTCGTGGGGCCTGGCAGCCCACTTGCCTTCTCTATTTTTCTTCTTTTTTTTTTAATTTCACCGGGAGGTCCCGGGGATCGAACCCAGGTCCCTCCAGGTAGGAAATGGATGCCCAACCACTTGAGCTACATCCACCCCCGATAATGACTTTTTAATTGTTACCTATTACTTATATGATGCTAAGTAAATGCAGGGTGAACTCGTCTATATTATCAACATCTACAGCCCAGACGGCCACAAGCTATGGCACCATTTGCCCCTCTGGAGTCACGACGTTAAAGGAGGCAGGGCATGGAGGGGTGGAAGCTGCCCCTGGATCACGTGACCTGGTTTGACGACGCGTCCTAGGTTGGAATACCAGCTCTATCTACCACTTACTGCGATACCTGAGCGAGTTTCATAACTTCTCCAGGTCTTGCTTTCTATAAAGCAGTGATAAATATCCCTGCCCTGGCACCTGCCAGGGTTGTTAATCAAGTAGAGATAATGTAAGTAAAAGTGTTCTGTAAACTGTAAGATTATTATTACTGCTGCTGTCTGAAAAAAAGATGGCTACAAATCATGTTAATACCTAAGAAAAAACAATTTCATGACTTTATGATGGTTACTATGAGCTAATGGTAGGAGCTCTAAAGATAGAGTCATTCAAAGAAAACAATCCAACTGAAAGGAATATTGCTTTATATACCATCTTTAAGGACAAAACTACTCTTATTCATTTTTTTAAAATGTAAGATGATAAGAAAGCACACTAGACTGGGAGGAAATATGAGCCCCCACAAAAATATGTGGGTGGAGAGTGTAAGTGGCTCAAGAGGTTGAGCTCCCGCCCCCTGCATAGGACATCCTGGGTTCAGTTCCTGGTGTCTCCTGAAAATACAAAAACGAACAACAAGCAAAGCAAATAAAAAAATGAACTCAGGGAAGTCAATGTGGTTCAGTGGTTGAGCACTGGCTTCCCACATACGAGGTCCTGGGCCCAATCCTTGGCCCTGGTTGAAAAGCTCTTCTGACTGCCGAACTGTTAAACACAGGACTCTTGAAGTCTTAACCTGTTTGCTTTCCATGTTGCTGTCACTGTCTCATCCCTTATCCTCATTTTGTTGGGATGCCCAGAGAGAGGGAAAGGCCCAGCTGTTAGTGTCATCCTTGCCCCAGGTACAGGCACACCTCGTTTTATTCTGCTGTGCACTTCACAGATACTGTGTTTTTTACAAATTGGAGGTCTCTGGGAACTCTGCATAGAGCAAGTCTATCAGCACCGTTTTTCCAAGAGCATGTGCTCTCTTTGTGTTTCTGTGTCATATTATGGTAATTCTCACAATATTTCAAACTTTTTCATTATTAGTTTATCTGTTATGGTGACCTCTGATCAGTGACCTTTGATGTTACTGTTGTAATGGTTTTGGGGTGCCATGAGCCATGCCATATACGACGGCCCAGCTGATAAGTGCTGTGTGTTCTGACTGCTCCACCCATCGCTCTCCCTCTCCTTGGGCCTCCCTCTTCCCTGAGACACAGCAATGCTGAAATTAGGCCAACCCATTGCCTTACAATGGTGCCTAAGCGTTCATGTGAAAGGAAGAGTTGCAAGTCTCTCACTTTAAATCAAAAGCTAGAAATGATTAAGCTTAGTGAGGAAGGCATATAGAATGCAAAGACAGGCCAAAAGCTAGGCCTCTAGCGCCAAACAGCCAAGTTGTGAATGCAAGGGAAAAGTTCTTGAAGGAAATTAAAAGGCTACTCCAGTGAACACTTGAACGATAAAAAAAAGCAAACCAGCCTTATTGCTGATATGGGGAAAGTTCCAGTGGTCTGGATGGAAGATGAAACCAGCCACACCATTCCCTTAAGCCAGGGCCTAACCCAGAACAAGGCCCCGAGAGAGGCTATGAGGGCTGAGAGAGGTGAGGAAGCTGCAGAAGAAAGGTTTGAAGCTAGCATGGGGCTTAAGGAAAGAAGCCGTCTCCATAACATCAAAGTGCAAGGGAAACAGCAAGTTCTGATGTAGAAGCTGCAGCAAGTTATCCAGAAGACCTAGCTAAGATGATTGATGGAGGTGGCTGCAATAACAACAGATTTTCAGTGTAGACAAATAGCCTTCTATTGGAAGAAGATGACATTTAGTACTTTCGTAGCTAGAGAGGAGAAGTCAGTGCCTGGCTTCAAAGCTTCAAAGGACTGGCTGACTCTCTTGTTAGGGGCTAATGCAGCTGGTGACTGTAAATTGAAGCCACTTACCAATCTGAAAATCCTAAGCCCTTAAGGATTATACTAAATCTACTCTGTCTGTGCCCTATAAAAGGAATAACAAAGCCTGGATGTCAGCACATCTGCTTACAACATAGTTCACTGAATATTTTAAGCCCACTGTTGAGACCTACTGCTCAGAAAAAGAGAGTCCTTTCAAAATATGACTGCTCATTGACAACGCACCTTGTCCCCCGAGAGCTCTGATGTACATTCAGATGAATGCTGTTTTCATGCCTGCTAATACAACATCCATTCTGCAGCCCATGGAGCAAGGAGTCATTCTGAGTTTCAAGTCTTATTATTTAAGAAATACATTTTGCAAGGCTGTAGCTGCCTTACATAGTGATTCCTCTGGTGGATCTGGGCAGAGTAAATTGAAAACCTCCTAGAAAGGATTCAGCTTTCCAGATGCCAATAAAAACATTCATGATTCATGGGAGGAGGTCAAAATGGCAACATAGGAGGTTGGAAGATGTCAGCCCTCATGGATGACTTTGAGGGGTTCAAAAACTTCATTGGAGGAAGAAACTGCAGAGGTGATAGAAATAGCAAGAGAACTAGACTTAGAAGTGGAGCCTGAAGATATGACTGAATTGCTGCAATCTCATGATAAAACTTGAAGGGATGAGGAGTTGCTTCTTATGGTTGAACAAAGAAAGTGGTTTCTTGAGATGGAATTTACTGCCGGTGAAGTTACTGAGAACATTGTTAAAATGACAACAAAAGGTTTAGAATATTACCTCAACTTAATTGATAAAGCAGAGGCAGATTTTGAGAGGATTGAACCCAAATTTGAAAGAGGTTCTTCTGTGGGTAAAATGCTGTCAAACAGCATTGCATGCTGCAAAGAAATCTTTCATAAAAGGAAGGATCAATTGATGTGGCAGACATCACTATTGTCTAATTTTAAGAGATTGCACAGCCACCACCACCTCATCAAGCAGCAGCCATCAACATCGAGGCAAGACCCTGCACTGGCAGAAAGAGAACGATGTTCTGAAGGCTCAAATGAAAGCTGGCATTTTTTAGCAATAAAGTATTTTAAAAGTAAGGTGTGTACATTATTTTAGACACAATGCTACGGCTTACTTAATAGACTACAGTACAGTGTAAACATAACTTTTATATGCACTGGGACACCAAAAATCAGTGTGGTGTGCTTTCTTGTGATATTCGCTTTATTGCAGTGGTTGAACTGAACCTTCAGTATCTCTGAGGTATATCTGCAGAGACTTTAGTATCAGTACCTGCTTTCTTATTTCTTTTTCTCCATGACTTACCTCTTAGGGGAAATGAGAAGTAAGTCTTCCTCACTAAATGGTGGAGAAGTGGAGAAAAGGAAAGGCTTCTCTGCAGCTGGAAGCTCCTTTTGGCTCGTAACATGTTTGAAAGATACTGGTTTTGTCTCTGGTGATTTGCCACCTTAACCAGGGCCTGGCAAATATTGGTGCCTTATAAATGATCGCTGAATAGATAAATTGAATGACTGTAACTTGGCTGAATCGCTATAATCCCAAGAAGAGATTGTCAATCAATCAATTTAAATATTTAAAGATGATATTACAAAGACTTTAACCTTGAATTTGTCTATGGATGCAACACCCTACTACAGAGTAATTGTGGAATAGAATAATACTATTAAATCAAATACTTGTGACTTGTTTTATTTGGAGAACAGTTGTAAATATCCATTTTGAATATCGAGAAGCAATGTCTGTATTCTCTTTTATTTTTTATTATTTAAATATTTAAAGTCAGTTGAGTTTGTGTCCAACCAGACCGAATAGAATTTCAAGACTCTCCTGTTGACTTGGAAATGATTAACGTTTACAAAGGAAAAAAACAAGCAAGCTATTTCCAGGAAAGTTTTATGTTTACAAGTTGTGGAAAGATTTCTTTTTTAAACCAGTGAGCTTGATCCTGGAGCGATGAGCTTTTAAAATAAGTTAGACTATGGCTAATTTGACCTAGAAACACAAAAAATGAGTTATGAAAACAAAGCATAGGCGTAACAGAGTTGCACTGTGAGGCAGTTTTTAATATGGAATTTAAGCACTAATTATTATTCTCTTTCTTTGGTAGATTCATGGTTTGTCCTGAAGCATTGGAACTAGTTAATATATCAGGTTTGCTCATCTACTTAGTGCAGAATCTGTAATTGCTCATCATTTCATGACGTTTTATTTGGTTCATGCTATTGTTCACCATCACTCCTGCTCAAAGAATTCTGCCCCTTGTTTATATGTCAGTTTTCTTTCCTTATGCGTGAAAAAAAAAACATTCACTTTGTTGTTTTTCTTTGAGGTGTCTCTTGCTTAGGTCCCAAGTTTCTGCCTAACTGGTTGGAGGAATACTTCTGGGCTTGCCACTGTAATTTGTTTAATCAGGTCAGGTCCTGGGAATACAGCAATGATTCTGAGGATGATTTGTCCTCAGCTAAGGTCTTGCCACCCCAGAGAATAGACTTAATATTATGGCAGCCACAGCATCCTGTCTCAAAGCAGGGGACATGTAGCCCTGAGAAATTGTTCTGGGAAAAAATCTTGAAATTAGCCTGAAAATGGAGGAAGACAGTGGGCAGAAAGGAACAAAATACCCAACTTGGCCATCTACCTTAGCTCAATTGTCTTGCCTTAGTTAAAATGCACATATTTTTTCCTTCTGTCTCATAAGCAATCACATTCACATACCAGTCAAATCTTTCCTTTTGGAGATACCAAAACTTTTTCTGTAAAATTTTACTAAATCATGTTTTGGATTACAATTGGTTTATCAAAATAAAGTTTCTCTAGCAGAGAAATTAATATACCCTTTTCTAAAAAACCACACTTACATTACAATAAAGGGAACATTTTGATATTCTTCGAATATGTCTCTGGATATTGAAAATGAAGACAGACCATCAAATAATGCTGCTGTGATACAATAGTTCTACTATCATGTTTATTCACATATATAACAAACAGCCATTGCATAGATGATTTTTGCCTCCCATACTTCAACATGCCACAAGGGGTTTGTAAAAGTACTTCTAAGAAACACTTTGAAGCAGAAAAATATAAAAGTCCTAATACAGTAATAATAGTTTCCTTTTTTAAAACTCAGTTTTTCTTAAAAAATGACTTGGGGACCCTAAAAGGATTTGGGGCACAATAAAGGGTAATTGCTTTACATGGATGCTATGGAGCATGCAAATAAAACCAAACTGTTGAGGTATGGCTTTTTGGATATTGCAATTGGATTGTGCTATTATAATTTATCAGTTGCTAAAACAAATACCATGCAATGGGTTGGCTTAACAGCAGGAATTTATTAGCTCATGGTTACAGAAGTTAGAAGGCTTGCTTCCTCCAGGGGTAGGTATCTTCTGGCTGGGGTTCCTTGACTTTTCCATCACATGGCAATGCACATGGCGGCATCTTCTCCTTTCTCTTCCAGATTCCATTGACTTCCAGCTTCTGGCTGTTCCCCGTGACTTCTCTCTCGCTATCTAAATTTAATCCTGTTTATAAAGAACTCTGGTAATCCGGATTAAAGACCAATCTGATTCCACTGGGCCATACCTTCACAATGGGTCCACACCCACACGACCAAGGGTTGGGACCTGAATATGCCTTTTATAGGGGGACATGATTCAATCCCCAATACGCGGTAACGTATATAACATAAAAATTGCCATTTTAAGCATTTGGCTATGACAGTTTTAAATAGACTTTCTTGCTTTCAGTTCAAAATACTATTAAGATAAACCTTCCCATATCCTAATGACTGGCTTATGATTGTTACAAACCCAGCTAGAACACAATATTTGGAAAATCTGGTCTTTATTGAGCAGTACAGTAAAAGTGGGGTTGATATTGTAAGAAATGAGGTTCTCATGACATTCTCATGAATGTTCAGTGGCTAGAGGGAAAAAAAATGAGTCGTTTGTGTCCTTATCATGTTTGTGCAACTTAAAAAGCATACTGCTCTAAAAAATTGTGCAATAGAAAGTAGTCATAGGGAGAGCTTTATAAGGTTGCAATACACAGGGCATGAATGTCATTTAATTATGTGCTGATTTACTTGTTCAGACATGCCTTTGCTGTCCCTGGGTATTCATCAAAAGTTGAGGTATAATTACAATTAAGATTTTAAATACTTAGCAACATACACATATAGCATTTCTATAATTACCTTTTTTGGTTAAAAAATAAGATTTATTTTAGAGTTAGATACTTAAGTATAGAACAATGGGAATTTCCTAGGATTATGTTTCCAGTGTTAATTTGTAGTTGAAAAAAGGAAATTAACTTTGCAAGTAAAAATCTATTTTTTCCTATTAGTGCTAGAAATTAAAAAGTATTAGGTGATCGAGTTTTTATCATAAATATATGCATGTCACCTGCTGGTTAATGTGGGGTTTACATATAAACTGTTAGGTAGACTATAAAATATGCTAAGCTTTTAAAAATAATTTCCAACCCTTTTGCCTCATTTGGCAATATTTCAAGACATTCACACACATATTTTAAGCCCTCCCTCCTTCAATTCTTATTAGAGCATATAGTAAACAAAGAAAGGTGACCAAATAATTGAATACTACATTTGTATTGCAGAAACAATCAGAATTCAAAATAAGAGAAGAGAATTCAAAATAAAAGCAGAAAAGCTTCTGGGAGCCTTTCCTTTCTGACTCAACCTACCACACCCATTAGGAGAGGACAAAGTTCAGTCAGTGAATAAGCACAGGCTTCTCTTGAAGCACTGAGTTACAGGTTTTTTTCAAAGTGGCTCTTTTGCCAACAAACTAGCACATACACCTTTCTGTTTCTCCCGGTAATACGTACTTTTCTGAAGGTTACTTCACGGGGGACGGATGTGGCTTAGATGGTTGAGCGTCCGCCTCCCATATGGAGGAACCCGGGTTCGATCCCCGGGACCTCCCGGGTAAAAAAAAAAAAAAAAATGAAGGTTACTTCTAAAGTGGTACTAAGCCAGTCTCTTTCTGACTTAATACTTCCCAAAGCCAACAGCAGTTTAGTGCTGTAAGACTACAAGTGGCTTCTAAAGCTCTTCTGCATGCAGAAGAGGAAAATCACAGAGAAACAGTTAAAAAGGACAGAATTAACTATATTATCATGGGGATAATCTAGTACTTTATCTCCTAATAGCTCTAACCCTTGATGGTTGTAAGAGGGGATAAACTGTTCTAAATCAGCATCCTACCTGCAAATTTTTCACAAAAGGTGGAAAGTAAATTTTTTTTTTTTGGTTTCCAACCCCCTTTGTTTCAGAAGGAATAATATATCATGAGTTGGGCTTTTGTAAATAAATTAAATAACATTACTAAAGATGGGTATTTGTAAATTAAGTACCCACCATTACTTTTGGGGAAGCCCAGTGATAAGGTCATCTGAAATCTCCTGAATTATTTGGGGGCTGCATACCTCTCAGAAGAGATTTTGATTGTGTGACCTGGGCTTTGCCTCCTCTTGCTGAACTGTGACAGGCATTGAGGTTCTGGTACTGGGGAGAGAAAAGAAATCAAAACGAGGAGCTTTTTGTCTGGAAGCGATTAAGTGAATTCTAGGAACACGTCAGCAGATTGGGGCTCAAAGCAAGGGACCACCATAAAACTGTTCCGTGAAAAGTGTAAACCATAAAGTAAACTATAGACCTTGGTTAGCAACAATGCTTCAGTATTTGTTTCATCAATTGTAAATGTACCACACCAATGTAAGATATTATTAGTAGGGGAAAATGAGGGAAGGGGAGGCACGGGGTAGACGGGAATCTCCTATATTTTCGATGCAACTATTGTGCAATCTAAAACTTCTCTATAAATAAAGTTTATTATATGGAAAGAATTTAAATATACATTACATGAAAATGGAAATCTGGAGAAATTGGAATTGAAATGTGAGTTCAAGGAGAAAAAGGGAGATAAATGTTTTCTATGTTAAAGAAGAGCTTGTTCATATATCTGTAAATAAATGGCATAACAATTTTATTTTTAAATGTTAATATTTTCAATATGCTGGCTATTGTACCTTGGCAACATAATGAAAAAAATTAAATGTTTAACCTGAACACATTTTAAATGGAATAGATAGCTGTTCAACATTTTCAATTACATTAAATGAGAGCTAATGTTTGAAAGTAAAAAAATAAATAAATAAATAAAAGCAAAGGGCCACTAAGGGATGTGCTGTGAAAGGCATAGCCAATAGAATCTAGGTGCTAAGATGAATATGATGACTATCTCACATCAACAGACATATTTTCCTTTAGTTTATTATACTTTACCCATTTCCCCAAGCCTTAGTAAAGTGTGATTTAAAATGTTGGCATTATTTTCTGAATTAAAGGACGGGAGGATGGAATCCATTTCTATCCTTGGAGAATCTGTGTCTACACTTTGGAAAGATACAGCCAGGGATGAACAGTGGAGAAATCTGAAGCGGCAGCTCAGAGAGAGTTGAACCCAAACAGCTAGGGTGATATTGTGAAACCTACTGAGTATCCTCATAAAATCTGGGGGAGACACTGACCTTCCTGCATTCTCTTGGGGGAAGGTGATGATCCTTCTTATTTAGATACTAAAGGAAAGGATGAATGGAATATTATTCAGCCATAAAAAAGAATGAAGTTCTGATATGTACTACAACATGGATGAACTTTGAAGACATTATGTTAATTGAAATAAACCAGACACAAAAGACAAATAATGTATGATTCCATTCTTATGAAATATCTAGAATAAAAAAAATTCATAGAGGGGAGTGGATGTAGCTCAAGTGGTTGAGTGCCTCCTTCCCGTGTATGAGGTCCCGGGTTCATACCTCCTAAAAACAAACTCTTATTGGGGAGCAGTTGTAGCTCAGTGGTTGAACACTTGCTTCCAATGTATGAGGTCCTGGGTTCAATCGCCAGTACCTCCTAAAAATGCTTGGTCATTTTTAAAGTTAGAACTTTATAACTCAATGACATCCTTTCTTTCTCCCCTCTCTACCTAGTACAGGTTGAATTAGTTCCCCTCAAAAGAGATTTCAAGTCCTAACCCATGGCCTATCAATGTGACCCTGTTTGGAAATGGATTTTTGAAGATGTGATAAGTTAAAAATGAGGCCAAACTATTTGAGGGTGGGCATTACTACAATGTGACTGCTGTCCTCAAAGAAGGGGAGAATTGGGCACAGACACACACTAGGGAGAAGTCCATGAAAAGATGGAGGAGGCAGAGTTCAAAGCGCTCCCTTCCAAGCCAAGGAATGTCAAGGATTGCCAGCAAAACACCAGAAGCTACAAGGAGGCAAGGAAGGATTTTTCCCTAAAGGCTTCAGAGGCAACAAGGTCCTACCAACATCTTGACTTTGGACTTCTAGTCTCCAGAACTGGGAGGCAATACCTTTCTGTTGGCTTAAGCCACCTAGTCTGTGGGACTTCATTATGGCAGCGCACAGAAACTAAGACAGTGCCCCAACACCAAATACCTTAAAGGCAGTATTGGAAATCCCATTTCAGGGAGTCCAAAATATCCCCTTGATTAAGCTGAGATAGAATGGCTTGTCTCTGCCAGCCTATGGCTCCTAATAGTGAACCACAGAACTGGGCTGACTTACTTGAATGTGGCAGCACTACGCTAGACCCTGGAAGTCAGAGCAGAACACAACTTTCTCTAGTTAGCACCCAGGAGCAGGGTACAGCTTAGTAGGAGGGCCAAATGTATTTTCTAACACAATTCAGAGTTAAACCAACCTACCCACCCAATACTAGGAATGCTGAATCAAAGTCGTACCCCCACTCCCCCATCAACAGTAAGGTGGAAGAGGCCAGCCGTGGCTCACTAATAGGGCTCCTTCTTCATGAAAGAAAATATAAGAAGTGGGAAGGAAAGCTCAGTCATTGATATCCCCCTCGCATTCGTGCTCTTAGTCCCTTGCATTTAACCTTTCAGCCTATAGAAAACCGCGGTGTGACTCTCGGCCATCTATGAGGGCAGTCCTACTTCCATTTTCACGAATCTGCTCCCCTATACCACTGGGTCCTTCGGGTATTCTTCTAGAATCGATAGAATCACTGTGTTTAGATTTCGCTCCTAGAAAACTCTAGGAAAAAAAAATAGATCAAAAGAGTCTATTAATGAAATAAACTCCAGTCCACTTTATTCCTCCTGTTCTATTTTCCATCACAAATGGTGCCCAGCCACCTTGCCCGTCACAGCACATCATGAGTGTTGCAATGAGATTAAATGTCAACAGTAAGATACTTCAGCAATACAATGCATTAGCACATCCAATAATAAATTGCCAACAACAGAGAGGTGCTCCAAATTTGACTGTAAATTCCCTCTCATTTTGAATTTCCTAAGGAGAAATTAGAGTTCACTTTTTTCTTTTGCAAGTTAAAGCCCAAAGTCGTTATAGTCTAAAGTAATTAAAGTCCTCATAAAATTCTCATGAATTTAAAAATTAAACTTTAAAGAAGTTTAAATCCCAAATACACATTTCTGAATTTCTTATTCCGTTCATTCTCATCCAGAGGATTTTTCAACGTCTCAGTAGTGTTATGACCTTTAGCAGCTGCAGCCTGGGCTCTCTTGCTGGCTGGCACATAGTTCCTTCAGGCTCTTAAAAGTTGTATGAGTTTAGGCCAAGTCTTTCCTGAGCAGCATTTTTAGAGTCCAAGGGTTAATGACACATTCAAGATCCTCACAGCACTGGTCCCATATCCATAAAATTTAAAAATAATTTCCTCCCCTGTACCTAAAATAGCTACCCAGACAAAATTCTGTTCTCAGAACCCAATAGATTTGCCAAAGACTATAAACAAGAACAACACAAACTCAGTGGTTTCTGAGAGGAGATTGGAAGAAGACAGTCTTCTTAGTTTCAGATTTATCAAGATGCTAGTGACTTAGTTGCAATTGTCTGATGCCTTCAACACGTGAACTTATTTGGGAGAAATCTCCCAGGAAGAAGATAACTTGTGTCACTGTTATTTACCATTGCTAGGGTAAAATCCACTTTTTCATTCTGCCACTTTTGTTTAAGATTGGCATGTGAGACATTGCAGACTTCAGAAATTTGCAGCAGTTGCAGTTGGGTCACCTTGTCCTATTAAAGTGTCTTTCTTTCCCGTACCCTATATTCAAAACCTCTAAACTTCCATTTCTCCTTTGAGCCCCTTAGAGCTAAGAAACTTGCCTGCTGAAAAGTTTCTCCCTGGTTGTAATTACTTGTCCAGAGCCAACTTGAGATTGCATGGCTGGGGATGATTTGAACCCACGGACAAACCACGAGAGGTCAAGAGTAGGTCTTCCGTGGTCCCTCCCTCCTCAGTCCTAATGCTGAATGGACTTTGGAGAGGCAGATTTCTTATATTAGCAACCGATAAATTGAAATTAGAGCCATCATATTGCTCAGTGCACAGAAGGTATTCTTCAGCCTGAAGTCTCAGACCTGGCTGAAAAATACAGTGAAAACAGCAAATTCTCTTGCACACACGAATGTCTCAAAGGCCTGTATGAAGAGGCTCTTTCTCTTTAGTTGGATGCCTGCTTAAGGAACACTCCGTGTAGGAAATTGTAGCAGCCTGCAGGCTGCGTCTGCCCTCACCTTTGCCAAACCCCTCCTGGTCTGCACATTTGTCTGCGAGACTAATATTGGTGAGTCCTACACACTTTTACAAGGCTCAATTGGCTCCTGAGCTTTTGCTGAGGTCAGAGGAGTTCAGGTGGTCCAAGAGGCGTTTGCTGGAAGCTGCACACAGTAGAGCCTCCTGCAGCCCCTGCATCTACAGAAACAGTCGCTCATCTCTGGACAAAGCTGTCATGAATTGCAGTCACCAGAATGCATGATCAAACAGCTTCACTCCCAGGCTGCAGCAGGTAAAAGCTGTCTGCCGTCTAGTAAATCAGCCTGGCCTCTGCAAACCACTGAGTTCAAAATGCCCTGCCCACAGGCCAAAGTCTAAGGCCCTAAGTCACCTATTCTGACCCCCCTAAAAGCCTTTCTAGTATATATTTATCTTCCCTTAATTTCACTCCTTTTGCTTTACTTTTCAATGCTCCTAGCCAATTCATCAAAGCAGGGTCTTTGTGGAGGTCCACTAGGTAGTGCCTATAGTAGTGAAGCTGTATGTACCCCAGAAAAACACGTTCTTAAATCTCGTCCATTCCTGTGGGTGTGCGCCCGCTGTAAGTAGGACCTTTTGATGAGGCTGCTTCAGTTAAGGTGTGACCCACCTCATTCGGGGTGGGTCTTAGCCTCCTTACTGGAGTCCTTTATAAATGGGATGAGTACACAGAGAGAAAGCCATGGAAGCAAGACGCTGAAAGTAATGAAACCTGGGAGAGAAGGGACAGACCAGCAGATGCCACCATGTGCCTTGCCATGTGGCAGAGGAGCCAAGGATCGCTGGCAGCTGGTCTTTGGGAAGAAAGTGTTGCCTTGATGATGCTTGATTTAGATATTTTCACTGCCTCAAAACTAAACTTGTAAGCTAATAAATTCCCATTGTCTAAGCCAAACCCATTACAAGGTATTGCTTTGAGCAGTCTAGGAAACGAAAACAGTGTCCCTCTTCCCTTCCTGGAATCTGAACAAACTGAGAAAGAAGGCAAAAGAATAAGGCAGATGGAATGTCCAGATATCACCTTCATTAGCAGTATAGCCTTAACTCATGAACCCAATGGGCTTTGGCATATTGAATCCCACAGTGAAAGCCACAGCTCTGCTGGGCCCTCACACGGTTTCACTCTGCTACATTTTATGGGGGTGAAGAGAAGGCGGTGATACCAGCTATCCTCAAACTACCAGACCAGCCCTGCCACCTTGCACTGTTTCGTATTTCATAGAAACCTCATTTCATTCAGTAATTTGGGATTCAGTGGGAATTTAATTAACAGTATCCCTTGTCTAGAATAAGAAATAAAGCCATGGAATTGTATCCTTTACCCTTCCTTATGAAGTTCAGGGTGGAATAGCCGCCTTTCGCTAATTGCAGAAGCTTTGGTTCATTTTTGCGGAAACACTGGTGAGGCTGTTTGAAATCAGCAGCCAATGGGCTTTGCTGCTGCTGGTTAGCAGGGGCCCTGCTCTGCCCTGGACTTGGTTAGGCCTCTGCAGGAAGCCGAGGGGTGTTGCAGCGTGGAAGGTCTGGTTCTTTTTGGTGGTGGTATAGGTGGTGTGTGTGTGTGTGTGTGTGTGTGTGTGTGTGTGTGTGTGTGTGTGTGTGTTTAGGACAGTGAGGAGGGAAGACTTCTATGGGATAGATTCTTTTATTTGGTGAAGGTAGGCTTATTGTCATGGAAATGTGCCCTTGGCTAGCAAACATGCATGTGAGATAAATTAATGGCATTGGCTGAAGTTTACTGGGGAAAGAAGGAGAGAATTATAAAAATATTGGAGGAAAAAAACTCTGAAATAGAAGAACGGATATGGAAAACCAAATGTCTAACGCTGAAAATTTTTAATTTGCTAAGAAAATGTGACCTAATCTTTTCTAAACAGAGAGAAAGAGAACTAGAAGAATCGTGATTTAGAAGTATAGTATTATGTTTAAGGAAAAAGTCTGCAAACAATAGGGCAATAAAAGCAGTGTTGATCTTACACTAATGCTGAATTAGATTTTTTTCACAGTGAATGGCCTGAGGGATTTTGTACAACTCTAATTTTAAAAGACAGCTTATTTTTAATTTGCAACAAAACAATACATAATGGTAGAGGTTTGAAAGCTTATTATTATTTTTGCTTTCGGTGAATGAAGACTTTTCTATCCAGGCGTAAGCCTTTATCTTAAGTACAGTCACATTCAATCACAATCAATAATTATACCTAATAATAGAAAAACATATGATAATACTAAATTCAGTTAATCTATAACAGTTGCCTTTAAAAAGCTATCCTTTGAAGTTGATTTTAGAATTAAAATAAGATTGCAAAAGAAAGGCAAGGAAGAATACATTTTCCAACTTAAAACTTGTTGAAACATTTCATTTCCATTGATAACACTTTTACAAAGTACTGTTTTTAGAAAATTATTGACAATTTAAATTAACGTTTCTATTTGTGGGAATTCGTTCTTTGTGCAATGAAATATTTTTGACTTTTCTAAAAAACACAATCATTACAAAGTCTGAATCATCTGTGGGGAATAAAAGATATGTAATTGAAATTCATAGGTTACCAAAACCAACAATTTGAGTCTTTTTCCCTAGGAAATCTTTAAAAAAAACAACTAAGAAATGGGAAAACTTAATTGTAGCACTTTCTTTCTAACTCTGTAGGATTGTAGTCAAATTAAAAGAGATAATGCAGCATTGACGAAAATGTTTTTCTTAGGTTGTAAGTTTCACTAAGAAAAAATGTGGTTAAATAAATTAGGGAAACTCTGGATTGAGTAAAATGAAACAGGTTCTTTCTCTTTAGAAGATTGCAGAGGTTTTAATATGCTAATAGACTTTAAATGAATGTCGAAGAAGCAAGCAGATTTCCCAATGGGTTTTATTGCATTATAGAACATATTTATTCTCAGAGTACCTCTCAGGTCTAGTACCCTGCACACAATATGTAGCTGTTACAGTTATTTTTTGTACTGTGAACAAGAAAAAGGGACCGAGATAATACGTAAACCAAACAGTCAGTGTCAAGTGTGGAAGCCCTTAGTGCTACTTATCAACACCCACTTCTCCTGTTTCCTGGCTGTGCTGGGTTGAAGCTGTATGTACCCCAGAAAAACACGTTCCTAAATTTAATCCATTCCTGTGGGGGTGAGCCCATTGTAAGCAGGGCCTTTTGATGCTGCTTTAGTTAAGGCATGACCCACCTCAATTAGGATGGGTCTTAATCCTATTCCTGGAGTTCTTTATAAGTGGAATGAGAGTCAGACAGGCAGGGAGAAAAGCCACAGGGAGCAAGAAGCTGAAACAGAGCGGGAAGAGAAGGAAGAGACCAGGAGACGCCACCATGTGCCTTGCCAAGGACCGCTGGCCGCCAGCCCCAGAATGCCAGTCTTTGGGGAGAAAGCATTGCCTGACACTGTGATTTGGACTTTCTTATAGCCTCAAAACCGTAAGCAAATAAACCCCCATTGTCTAAGCTGAACCATTACATTGGTATTTGTTTGAGCAGCCCAGGAAACTAAAACACTGGCATATCAAAGACTGAATTTCCTAGCCAATGAGTGTTGAGTAGAAGCTGTGGGAGTCACTTGCAGGCTGGAGCATTTACATACCAAAGTGGGACTTCTTGGCCCTCTCTTTCCCTTGACCCCGACTCCTGGCAATAATCCAGATGGTGGCTACTTGTTAGCCTGGTTACCAGAATAAGGAGCACAGGGAGCAGAGTAGAGAAGAGGGGAGAAGACTCCTAGCTGACTCTTAACAGACATGTTGCATAAACATCAAAGGCAACCTTTGTTTTTTCAAACTGCTGAGCTTTTGGTTGTTTGTTATGACAGCACAACAACTTACACCGACATCTATGCCAAAGGATCAAGAGTAAGTTGTACTGGAAAAGAAAGTATTCACTGTTTAGTAGGAAGAAATGGGGTCAGAACCAGACCGTAGCCAGTGGCTAGCTGGGCCACACCAGCCAGAGCCAGGATCCAGGCAGGGCCACCAGGCAGGTGGTCAGCGAAGGTTTAGAACGAGCCACCAGGAAAAGTTGTGGAGCAGGACCAGTCAGGGGGGCTTAGCGGCAGACAAGGGAGCCCACCTGGCTCTGGTATTTGGAGGTAAGCCTGAAAACTGAGGGTTTGGTCATAAGGAACAAAAGGAGAGCCCAGTTCCTAGAATAGTGCTTGATCATTGTCCAAGCAGATGAGATGATTAACCCACTGGAATAGAGCTTCTCAATTATTCTCTGAATAGTAATATCTCTAATTTTAGAGCTTGGGGTGGGGCTGAATCTACAGGTAAAAAAATCAATGGCTCTAAATTAGAAGGATAGTAAAAAGCAGCCAAGTGGGCCATTAAGAATTGAAGATTTTGTGAATGGCTCTAGGGAATGGAAGAATAGGATTTTGAAATAGATATTAGAAAAAGGAGTTGCTCAACCGCTTGAGTCACCTCCACTCCCTGCTTTGTTGTGTCTCTCATTTTATTTCCTCTTTCTGTCTCCTTGTTGTGTCATCTTGTTGTGTCAGCTCGCTGTGCCAGCCCATTGTGCCAGCTCACTGTCTTGCTCATTTTCTCAAGGAGGTACCAGGAACCAAACCCAGAACCTCCCATGTGGTAGGCAAGAGCTCAATCACTTGAGTCACATCTGCTTCCCTCAAATTCTTCTTTAAAGATAAAGATTTTTGTCCTACTACCATTTTAAATATAACTACCTAGAAATGCCATTAGTTCCACTCAACAAATCAGAAAACTTTATGCCCAAAGGAAGGCCCTGGAATGTAACCATTCCTTAACAATCTAGGCCATGATGATCAAGTGTCAACTTTTTGGGCTGGGCACAGGAAAGGAGGTAAATGATGATCAAGTTACCAGAGTGGACCTAAGACAGTAAGTGGAGCAATTCAAGGATGTGCTGAAAGCAATTTGAAAAGGTTCACAGCATCATTAAGGACACATAGGATCCTAGTGTTGCTAGCAGATTCAGTTGGTGTGTCTTGAGGTTAGACTGCATGAAAAAGTAGATTATTTCACCTCTAAGACATTGCTGATGGCTAAATCCAGGGGCAGGCAAAGCCTTCCAACCTCTAGCTACCACCCAGTCTCATGCTATCATTTGTCATACCTGCTTCTTCAAAAAGTCATCTCCATTTTGCTATCTCCACATCTTCAATTCCCATTTACTTTCCTTCAATCCACTTCAGTCTGGCTTCCAAAACCACAATTTAAGTGAAACTATTTTTCTAGGTTACTACTGACCTCTTAACCGTCAAAACCCACAGATGCTTTTCCATCGTTATCTCACAGGTCTTTCTGCTGCATTCCAGGCTGCTGCTGAAGGTTTTCTTCATAACACCCGTTCTCTCTCAGTCTTCCTCATATTCCTCTACTATTCTCCATTTCCATCGCAGGGTCCGGTTTTTCTACCAGCCCTGTAAATGTAGGTCGTCTCACCATGCTCATTGGTTTTCTCTCTGTCTCTGTCCCTCTCCTGAGAGATTTCTGCTACTAGACCTGCTCATGACTTCTGCAGTCCTCAGAGATGTAGATCCCGATGATCATCTTTACCTGATGGTCCCACAGGTACCTCAAAGTCAAGCTGTTTAAAACTAAACTCAGTATTTTCACCTATTATTTACCTTGGCTGGTGACACAAGCACTCTTCTAGTGACCCGTGCCAAAGACTTGCAAATGTCTTGAGCTACTCCTTCTTTCTTGCTCTCCACATCTGATCTTTCACAAAATTCTATTAATTTTACTTTCTAAACTTTTCTTGAATTTGTCTCAACCTCTCTGTCTACCACCATTAACTTCGTTCAGGCTTTCATTCTCTGTAATCTGAAATACTGAGAAGCCTTCCAGTTCTTTTCCCTGTTTCTAGTTTTATCTCCTTGAATCAGTCCTCCACAAAGTGACCAATTAACTAACCAAAACACAAGACCAAATATGCTGTCTCCAGTTTAAATCCCCTGGAGATCTTCAAGGCTTGGGTGTCTACAGTTTCCCAAGGGGACTCACAGGCTTGAGAAGTGGCTATGATCATTTTCAATATTTTAAAAATCAGTGCAGGGAGGCAGATGTAGCTCAACCAGTTGGGCACCTGCCTACCACATGGGAGGTCCACGTTCCATCCCAGTGCCTCCTAAAGAAGATAGAGCAGATGCCTGCACCTGCCCCAGCCAGCTAAACGCCGGCCCCTACAGCAACAAGCTAGATGCCATACCCTGCCACAACGAGCAGACACCCAAATGAGCAGATGCCACAAGCCAGCAGACGCTGCAGCCTGCGGGGAGCCGATGTGGCTTGGCCATTGGGCAGGTCCTGGGCTGGGTCCGCGGTGCCACCTGGAGAAGGCGAGCAAGCAATGAGCAGACAGACGAGAGAGAATCACGGGGGGCGGGGGGATAAATAAAAATAAATAAATAAATCTTAAAAAAAATCAGTGCAGCTGAACTGGTGTGTACCAACTGCACAAAGAATAATGTTTTCCACCTGTGCTTTTATCCACGCCCTGCTCCACCCCCCCACCCACCCCCAGCTAACTCCTATGCATCATTCTGAATTAGTTCAGGTAACTCTTCTCTGAATTCTTCCTGATACCTTCCTCAGATGCGTTGTCTCTATGCCCTATGCCTCCTAAGTACTCAGTGAAAGTGTCTCTTTACATTATCCACATTAATATTGTAAAAACCAAAACTGTGAATTCCTTGTGGACAGGGGTCATGTCTCACAGCCATGTTGCACTGAACTTTGCATACAGTGGAGCCATGATACATGTGTGTTGAAGATTATTGTGAAGGGGTGGTTAGGTGCCTGGAAAGATCTGGGACCTGGATAAGTAATTCTTTATTGTTACTGCCACACGCCCCAGTGCGATTTCGACATGGGTGAAATCAGGTCAAATATATATGGATAGGAAAGCAAAGAAGAGGAAGAAAGATATAAGAGCAGCTTGAGGCATATGGTTGTGAAGAGTTAAAGGATAAATCTACTCCTCTGCTTTGTGAGGTTGAGAGCTGGAGTAAATGTGCTTTTAAAGTATGCAGAAGCTTTTAGTCTTTTTAGCACCTGCTGACAGGGCCACCTCCTTCTTCCTATCAAATTATATCCTGATTCACTGCCTTGTGGGAAAATTATAAGTGGATGTGCCTTCAGAGACTGCCCTACTTTTTTTTTTTTTTTTTAAAGGTTTATTTATTTACTTTATTTATTCCCTCCCTGATTTTGCTTTTCTCCCTTTGCTCTAATAAACCACAGCCATGAGTATGACAATATGCTGGGTCCTATGAGTCCTACTCGTGAATAATTGAACCTGAAGGTGGTCTTGGGAACCCCTGACATAGCAATTGACATGTGTTTATTAATAATGTGAAAAAAAGGATGGGAGAAGGCAGAACAAAACCCTGTTTTATGCCCCCAGATATTACTTGATTATTAAAATTTTATTGAATTTTTAAAATTTCAGATTTCTGAGTATCAAAGCAATACCTGTCCAGAGTCAAAGGTTGATGAAACTCACAAAGAGCTGCATTTAGTTATGCCGAGGTTGGAAGACCTCTCTAGGGGTGATAGAAAGTAGTCACAATCAACAATAGAACCACTCAGCCTGAGTCTGATTTCTCGTCATGTAAAACCCGAACCAAGAAAACGCAGTGTGTAGTTCAAGTAACAAGGTGATATAGAGGTTTTTAAAAAGTGCTTTTCTGCATATAAAGCAAAAACTGTTTACTGTAGAAAATTTGGACCATATTTAAAAGAAGAAAATCACCCAGAATTTGAACATTTGGAGGTAGTCATATTGAATACTTAAATGATTATTTTTCAGTGGTATTTTTAAATGTAGGGTTGAACCTCACACAAATTTGGCATCATAATATATTTATACTATCTTGCAAACCTTAGTCTCCATATGATTAAAAGTTCTTTTATGAAATGATTTTTAATGGTTCCCAAACAATTCAATTAAATCAATAAAAATTAGTTGCCAAGATCTACTTGCTGTGTACTAGAGCTTTAAATGCTTTAAATACTTATTTTATATAATCCCTATTTTGTAAAATCCTTACAATAACTTTGCAAGGCAGAGCTGTTCCATTTTATCATGAGGAAGCTGAGGCTTAGAAAATTTAAACAACTTTCTTATTGCCAACAGGTAGTGTTGGGGATTCAATCACTACCTGCTGGCAATGAGAAAGGCATGTTCAGGTCCCAACCCCTAGTTCTGTGGGTGTGGACTCATTTTAAATAGGAACGTTGAAGATGTTATTAGTCAAATTGTGCCCAAATGGAACGAGGGTGGCCTTAATCCAATAGGACTGGAAGGCTTTATAGGGAAAGGAAATTGGACACAGACAGGAAGCCACAGGGAGTTGCCAGAAGCTGGAAATCATCAGAACCCAGAAGAGAAAGACGATGCCGTCACGTGCATTGCCATGTGACAGAAAAGCCAAGGACCAAGGAGCACTGGCAGCCAGCCCCAGAATGCTACAAAGCTTCAGGGAGAAAGCATTGCCTTGCTGACACCTCGATTTTGGACTTCTGCTAGCGCCCACACTGTGAGCCAACAAATTCCCATTGTTTATGGGATTGTTTTAGCAGCTGAGAAACTAAAATAGGTAGTAAGTGACTTGAGCCCAGATGTGTATCGCTCAAAACACTGAGATCTTTTGTCACTATGCTCTATTGGTTCATATGTAGATACAATACAGTTTATTTAATCAATATTTTACTCTAGGACATTTAGATGGTTACTAATTTTATGCTATTAAAAACATACTTGACTCTGTGATTATACTGAGACCCACTGATTGTACATTTTGGATGGATTGTATGGTTGGTGAATAAAACTGCTTTAAAAAATAATCTCAAATGAAAGATACTTGATTAACATATTTGTAGAGAAATCTATATACACAGGGAGATTATTTCTTTAAGTTAAATTGCTAGAAGTGAAATTCCTCAATCAAAAGTATTGCACTTTTTTTTTAAATAAAATTTTATTGAAGTATATCATTCATGCATGAACATACATAAACAATAAGTGTATAGTAAAAGTTGTGAACTTACAAAACAAATATGCATATCATCATGCAGGGCTCCCATACATTACCCCAACTGCACATTTTTAAAAAGACTTTATACTTATTGCCAAAGTACACTCTAGAAAGATTGTAACAATTTATAGTATCTATTTCCCTAATACCTCTTTAACACCAGATATTATCTTTTCTTCAGTTTTGGCATAAAGTTTTCAGAGTGTGCCCAGGAAAGTAATAATTCTATAGTTTTGAGGGAGTAAAAGATTGTCCTTATTGAAAATCGGGCAGACTCGGTCCTGACTACATCTACATCATATTGTATCTGAGAAATTAAATCAATAAATAGTTTGCCAGGAATTGGAGCCCTAAAGTCAGAGTAGATGTAGAAAAGTTATGATAGCAAGAGCTCTTCACCCCGGTTTGAAAATTTCAGAACTTAAAGCAAATGGACACTAAGAGGAGGATTTACTCCATCTTGGCCTGAGGTGCTTATCAATGGCAGCACACCCTCTCTGTGATAGACTACATTATATACGTATACACAGACTTAATAGGAAAAAAATGATTTTCGGTGTCTAAAATGAATTCTGGTAAATTATGCTATTCCTGCCTGGTCTCAACAGAACTTCCCTTTTCTTTCCAATGTCCTTTAGATATTTAAGGGCGAAGTATAGAAGAGCCCATGCTAGGTAAAAATCAGGGAGAGCTGAAGAATAGGGAAAGTATGATGAAATGAAACGAGAGTCTCATGGCATGGGTTTTAGCCCCAGCTCCTTAACCTTTGGGCAAGAGTCTGAAACTCTTTCTGCTATGTTGTCTGTTTATAAAATAAATTTTGACCAACTATGGCTTTCAAACTGCTACAGGCATTCTAAGAACATTTGATTCACATTTCATTTCTAAAAGATATTTTTGACTTTTAAGAAATTAAATTGGTACAAAGTAAAAGGGTCAAATCCCAAGTTTTACCATATTTAAGACTACTCAAACATTGTCAGCTCGACCTCTTTTTCGGAATAAATGTGTCAGTGATTAATAAAAATTTACATGTTATTAAAAATTCTGCAAATTTCCTGAAAATCCAGGACCAGGTACACTCACAGCAAACAATACAAATGACTACACAGGTGGCCATCAGAGAAAGAAATGACAAGCCAGGCCCGTGCACATCTGCCTGGGCCAGCTTCCATTCGCCAGGCAGCCATCCTCTTCCTAACTGACCACTTTCTTCATCTCCTCTCGATAAATGCATATGGTCATGTGTTTAAATGTTTATTTTTCATTTTGGTTGCTTGCTAGCTGATGTTTGTGGTAACATTTTTACAGGTTTTGAGTACTTTGCTTAACTTTTATATTCATATATATAAATATATATGTATGTATATATATATATATATATTTTTTTTTTTTAGTTGAAGTAGAATAATTACCTCTGGACTTAGAAATAGATTGCTGGTTAGAAGTAGGTATTTAAAAAGCAAATTTGAAGATGGAAATGATAATATTGATCAGGCTCACTTTTTAGGATAGAGCACTATATTGATTAGGCTCAGAATAAAATGAGTTGTACTATGAAGCACTAAATGCATCTTTAAATTATATTGACCAAAATGACAGCAGTATGTAAAATGAAAGCAAAATCAAGAAAACTGTCTTTAAAGCCACTCAAATATTTTAAAAAAGCATTTAGATATTTATTTACCATTATTTACCACTGGGATTTGGGATATGCTTTTATGGTAGTAAAAATGCTCAAATCTTCAATGTTATGTATGCCGTGAAGTTTTGCAAGATAATTCTATATTCCATGAGATGTTGCAACACCATTTTGAAATAAAATTAAGTCAATATAGGAAAAATAAGGATTCAGAATTCTTTTATTAATAATGGTACAGTTAAAATAATAATTAAAATTTAAATATGACAAATGTACTTTTAGCATCATTTCAAGTTCCCCAAAGAGTTCATGGCACATACTGGAATAAATAAATGAAAGTTTTATTAAGTTAAAACTGGTGTTATTACCATTTCTGGTAAATTTAAAAGCATGGCTACATGATTATGTAGCTCCTTCCTTCAAGAGGTGGAGTTTATTTCCCCTTGAACCTGGGCTGGCCTGGTGACTTACTTCGTCTAGTAGAATGTTGCTGAAATTATGTTGTGCGGAGACTCAGCCCCTACAGCCTTGGAGCTCTTGCCTCACCCTCTTGGAATGCTCTGGCCGCCATGTAAAGAAGCCTAGATACTGAACGATGAGAAACTGCAGAGAGAATGACTTGCCTAATGGGCAGCACCAAGGCCTAAAACATTAGAGTTGGACCATCTCAGATATCTTGTCCCAGGCAAGTCACCTGATCAATGCGACCACAGGAATGAACCCAGGCAAAACTAGCAGAAGAAGAGCCCAACTAACCCATAGAGTTGTAGAAAATGATTGTTGCTTTAAGCCACTGATCTATGGGTGGTTTATGGCACAGCAATAGATAACTGATACAACATACTAACAAATGGAGAAGCAGATCAGTAACACTATCAGACAATGTAGTTTTGAATGTATCTAATGATCTTGATGTATTAGTTTGAAACCTGAGTGTCTTAGTTTCTTGACTGCTAAAACAAATACCATACAATGATTGCTTCACAACAGGCTTTTGAGGCTAGGAGAAGTCCAAAATGGACTGTGGCGACCTGGGACTGGCTGCCAGTCATCCCTGGTCCTTGGCTTTTCGTCACATGGGGAAGTCCTCTCCTTTCTCTTCTGGATTCTGTGGCCTTCTGGCTTCTAGCTTCTGCTGGCTTTTTCTCTGTGGCTTCCTCTATAAGACCTCCAGTAATAGGATCAAGATGCATCCTGATTCAGTTGCCCACACCTTAACTGAAAATAACATCAAGAGGTCCTATTTACAATGTGTTCGCACTACAGGAATGGATTAAGATGAAGAACATGTTTTTGTGGGGTACACAACTCAATCTATCTCACTGTGATCATAGAATTCTTTACAATTCAACTGATGATACCACAAACATTATGTATCTCTTATTTTGGCTTAAGTTATGATATATTCTGGCAGGCAGATATGAGGAAGATCTAAACATCTGTAAAACATATCATTCATAGGTAATAGGAAAGAAATGATGAGTTAAAATCAGTTTTCAACATGCTACCAATATAGAAGTGTCCTCAATAACTGTGTGAGAGCAGTGGTAGGAAAAAGAGCCACAAAGGATTAGTGGCTCATAGGAAAGTTGTTGCCAAAATGTACTTAATTAGTTATCTTTTTCTGCATGACAAATTGCTAACTTTAAGAAGATTCTAGCATCTTTCCTTACTGTGTTAGATAACGCCATACAAATATCAATTGTATTAAGGCTTAAACTTTCAATTGCAGGCTTTCAGAGTTATTTGTAATGATATGAGTAATAAGTTCTAGAAACTGAGCAAGCTCATGTTTGGCAATTCAGAGTCTCAATGAATTACAGCTACAAATTAAAGTGTCAGTAAAGAAATGACTCAATATGCAAAATAACATAAATCTGATACTTTTGAAAATTTAAGGATATATCTGGCAAAATATTTTCTCAGGTATCTGGAATTTTATAAAGGATATCACTGAACATGTCATAATTTAACAATATGGCTGCAAATTATTTTTTCACTAAACAATGACAGCCCGAAGAATCTTTTCATTGGTTTCTTTCACATACCTATTAAGAAAACACTTGCCAGTTGTTATTGCTTAATATAGAAGCATCGTTTTCTTTCATTGTCTTGTGGTTTCCCTGAATGTGGAGGTTTAAATCTGTGAGAAGTCACCATCAATCCTTCAACTTCTTGTATGCACATCCATTCTCCCATTGAGAGATAGAGTCCATTCCTTCCTTCCATTTGAATCTGGATAGGCCTTAGTAACTTGTTTGATGAATAGATTTTGTTGGAAAGGATGTTAGGAACTTCTGAAGCTAGGTCATAAGATGACTTGCAGCTTCAGCGCACGCCTCTGGAATGCTCACTCTTGGAGCCCTGAGCTTCTATCTAAGAAGTCTGACTACGCTGCTGGAGTGACCACATGGAGAGCCCCTCATTTGCACAGAGAGGGGTAAGGGTCCCACAAACCAGCAGGCATGTGAGTGAAGTCATTTTGGTCACTTTAGACCAGGTCATCTGCCAGCTGAGGACCATTGAGGAGTGACAACAGTTAATGCCAAATGGAGCAGAAGAATCAGTTAAGTTCTTTTATTAATGATAGTACAGTTTAAATAATAATTAAAACTTAAATATGACAAATGTACTTTTAGCATCATTTCAAGTTCCCCAAAGAGTTCATGGCACATACTGGAATAAATAAATGAAAATTTTATTAAGTTAAAACTGGTGTTATTATCATTTCTGGTAATTTTAAAAGCATGGCCACATTATTATGCAGCTCCTTCCTTTTAAGAGGTGGAGTTTATGCCCCCTTGAACCTGGGGTGGCCTGGTGACTTACTTTGTCTAGTAGAATGTTGCTGGTTATGTTGTGCAGATACTCAACCCTAATTTCCCAGCTTACAGTAATTGTTCCCCCCTCCTCCGAGATGGCTCCCTTGTCTGTCTGCTCTCTCTCTGCTCCCTGTGTCTGCTCATTGTGTCTGCTTGTTGTGTCTGCTCATCTTCTTTAGGAAGCACTGGGAACCAAACCCAGGACTCCCATGTGGGAGGCGGGTACCCAATTGTTTGAACCACATCTGTTCCCTTGTTGTGGTTTTAAGCCACTAAGTTTTAGTGTGGTTTGTTACATTGCAATAGATAATTAGTGCACTGATATTTTACATATTGCTTTCAATCATTCCTAAAATTTCTAATTGTTTGATTTAGTTGCAAGTGATAGAAAACCCAAGGTAACAGTAGTTTAAACAACATTATTATTCCTTATATATAAATAAACTCGACAGGAAATCAATCTAAAGAGGCATGGTGTCTTCATAATCTTCAGAAACCCAGTGCCTTCCATCCAGTTGTATTCGCTATCTCTAGCAGGCCACCTCCTGACCCAAGATGGCTGATCAAGCTCTAGCCATCAATTTCACATTCCACCCAGCAAGATGGAGAATGGCATGAAGAAAGGTACATCTCTCTTTCCAGAAGTTACACACAATTTTTTTTTGGCTTACATTTTCTTGACCAGAACTTATTCACATAATTATAACAGCAAGAGCAGATGGAAATTTACACTTTATTCTTGGAAGTTTCTAGGTGGCCATGTTTCCTATGAAAAATAATAAGGTTTATAATGTCAACATATGATTCGGGAAGAAGAGCTATTGGCGTAATAATTGGTAGCCTTTGCCACAAATTCCAGAGAAACTGCCTTTTCTGTACTACCTAGCCTTTAGATGAGCTATTTAATTTCTTCTTCTAAGTTCTTACAATAAAAAACATGATTGCTAGCAGATTAAGACACCATAGACATCATCTCTTAAATTAAGTTTCCAAATTATATTTAGTTAGAGCTGGTGAGCTGCCAAAAAGTAGAAGGGAGAGGGAAGGAAGTCTCTAACAAGTATGCCTATTCTCAATGGAGTACTCTACCTCTGCCACTAATCCTGAAAATGAATTCCAGGAAAAAAACATACATTATCTTTACCACTGTAATATGTTAATTCCAGTACATGAGTCCTTGAGAGACTTCAGAACATTTCCTGTTATGAAAAAATGGTTAAGATTTTAATTAGCCCAAGAACATTGATAGATCACTGCTTTTTGTCATGATCATTAGCCTGTAGTCAAGGTTATCTAGGATCTGTTCCCAATATACCTTTCTAGGCCTATCGTACATTACTCTTTTTCATGTATCGTTATAAAATTTATAACATGTTGCAAAGATGTCAAGTATATGTATGACTTTCTCAAACAAGATAGATTAATTGTGCCATCCAAATATATCCTATATCTTACTTTTTTTGCCCCTGATTAGGCCATCTCAGTATATGGTGACCCCCACTATAACCTTATCTATTCACTTAAGACTGAAAGCAAAAATTTATTTCCTTATTCAAAAGACTCTCAAGAATCCCACAATCAAAGTGGCCTCGCTCTAAAGTCCAATATAACTATAGATCATATTCCTTCCTTCCTTTATTAATTCACAATTAATAGCTATTAAACACCTACTATGCATCATTGGTCTAGATTTCATTCATAACATTTATATTCTAATGGGAAGGATATTAATCAAATAATAGTTTCCTTATGTATATACTACAACCTATCTTACATTATACGTTCAGTCGTTCACCTTGTTGACCTCTACAAGCATTGAAAATGATTGTAGTTTTTTTTAAAAAGATCATTTGTATATCCTTTTGACACCTAGGCCTATTGTATGTTACTCTTTTTCATGTATCTTTATAAAATTTATAAGATGTTGCAAAGATGTCAAGTATATATATGACTTTCTCAAACAAGCTAGATTAATTGTGCCACCCAAATATATCCTACTGGTAGTTAAATGTTTGGCAACAATATTTAATGAATGAATATTTTTGGTCTATTTCATTTACTTCCTTTCCCTTTTTCCTAGGGGAGGCAATTCAAAGAAAAGATCTTACCATTAATTTAACTGCTATAGAAAATTTATTTAAAATGGAAGCACATATTAAAAATATATATGTGTATCTGCATAACTGGGGTGGTGGGTATGGAGAAGGATCTACAGGAAGACAATCTAGTGTCTGACCTATTAGAAAAGCAAGTGTGCCCCACTGTATGATTATTTAAATTTCAGGAGACTAAGTATCAGGTATTCCAATGTCCAGACTTGCAAAAACCAAATAGATACAAACAAATCTCTATCTAAACTTTATGTGCCTTCTGTGATTAAAAGACAGAAAGAGAAAATCACATATAAGTGATATTTAGGCATTTCTGGAAATACTTGCTTCCTGCTCTAACCACTGTATAATATGTTTGCTAGGCTCAGCAGCCTTTTCATTACTTTCTACTTATTCAGTCTCTAGATCTGTGGAGTGGACCATAATTAGGAATCTGTTCACTCTTTTCCATTCAATTAGCCATATGTTACAGGCAGCAAGCACAGTGACTGTCAAACTTCAGCAATTACCAAGGGGAGAAAAAGGTGGTGGGGTTAAAACTGGGGACTTATAAAAAGCCTTGAAGGAAAGGTAAATCCTAATTATGGAGCATTAATCAGAATTTTTTGGTCATTCATCAGTTATCTCTATGGACCAGCTCTGGAAATAGCAGCCTCTGATGAATGTGGGACAGAAGTATTGAGCTCTTGTATCAGAAAACAAAGTAAGTAAATATGCAATTCTGTTTACATTCTTCATCTCTACATTGAAGAAAAACCAATAGGCTAATAGAATATGGCAATTGTTCTTTTAAATGGAGGCTTTCTAGAAGGTAGTTTTTTCAACTCATAGGGCTGATTCTAAACAAGTGATTTACTCTTTGGGGCGTTTTTAAGGTTTAATTAGGGCTGTGCCGGTTCAGCCTCACAGTGGGAAGGCTTAGCTTATAGGGTCACCATTAAACTCATTTTACGCAGAAAAGACAGAATTAAATTTAAGCATTTGAAATTCAAAGCTGCGTTAGTTCAGAATTTCTCTTCACTCTTACATGCTGATTTGTTTAAAGGTGGTTGGAAATCCTCGGGGTAGATAACTTAAAAAAAAAAAGTGTAAAAGAAAACGGAGCATTGAAACTTGGTTCTTGAGGAAGAACTCCCGTAATTAGGTTGGCTTTGTGAAGAAAACTACTGCTTAAAAAAACCTATTAATTTGTGGCTAACCTACCCATTTATGCTCTTCTCCAGAGAAGAAGGAACTGAGTTACAATACAGCCACATTTCCTTTAAAATAACATTTATTCAACAGCAGGTCTGCCTCCTAGGCTTACTTCCTCATAGAAAAGGCCTATTATAAACCCCAGCAATTTTCCCATGAGTCCTACAAAGAGTGTTTCTTCGTGGTGGGTTTGAGTATTTCATCCACTATAATTTAAATGTCTCTAGCTATGTCACTTCAAACCATTTCCCTCGGGAGGTTACTCTAGTCTGAAAAATATCTTCATTAAGAAATTTCTATAGAATTTAACCAGGAATTTGTCTGTTTTATCTGTCGTCAGAAATATGCCTTAAAAAAAAAAAAAAAAAAGAAATATGTCTATTTTTCCCCCGGCCTTGACCATGGAACTTTATTCCAGAAACCAGTTTACTCTAGCATGAGAAACGTGGCTGCCTTTTCTTCATAAAATAAGTGATTTTTCCCTCAACTGCACTGAGTGCATTGAGATTCCTGTTTGATTTCTTCACCTCTAGGTATGTGTCCTTGTCTATTAACATGAGTTTTGAGATTTTGTTCAAGGTAAAGTTGAGATTTGGTTGGTTGGGGGACGGTGAAGGTGAGTGGAGAAAAATTTCATTTTCTCACATAAAATACGAATTTTTGCTTTCACCACTGATAGGCTAAACTTTAATTGGGTGGAATGGAAATTAAGGAGACCCATAAAGCTATGAGAATATAGAATTTAGGATTTTATTAAGAAGTCAGGGCACAGATTTCCGATCCAGGTAAGAACTTCTACCACAGTACTGTAGCTTGAAACATCTCTACTTTAATTTTAATAACTTAATTGGAAAGATGAAGGAGGCCAGGGTTGCCAAAGCCGACCCATTCAAGGCCTGTGGAGGACAGCAGGCTTCTCGGTGGTAATGCGCCAACTTGCTGTGGCCTCGTGGCTCCTTGCTGCCGCCGGCTGCCACCAGGGGTGGGGAGCTTAGCTGCTGGATCTCGCATCGGTTTTAAGCGTGTGCACATTGACAGCTCTCCCAAGGAAAGCAGAGCTCCCCGGCAGAGGTCTTCAACAGCACGCGGAGCAGCTCAAGGTCATTTATTTATTTCTCTACTTAGAGGAGTTTTAATTAAAACTACATGTGATTTGAAATGGTTGCTGTTCTTTGTCTTCTGAACATCCTCACAGTAAACCCTTCATTTAAAGTCCTTCGTTTCAATCAGTGGGATGTTAGCTTCAGTAAGGATGCTGTGCCGGCCTTTAATGGAAGCCTATTCAAGGAAGAACACAAAGGCTGGTGCAGAATTTACCAGACCGTTTGTGGCAAGTAGCAATGTCGTTGGGCGCTCACCGACTGGTTCATATATTTTTTTAAGCTTTCAAATTTTGAAATATAAAATGTATGCAAAAATATACAAGACAAAAATAGGTAGCTTAATGATTTATCATAAAGAAATCCCTTGTGGCACCTCCACCGCTACAATTATTCTCAATGCTTATAGAGATAAACAAGGTGAATGGCCGTGAGATAGGTTGTAGCATATACAGAAAGAAAACATTATTTGATTAATATCCTCCCTCCTGGAATATAAATGTTGTGAATGAAACCTAGACCAGTGGCACACAGTAGGTGTTGAGTAAGTACTGATTGTGAATTACTAAAGGAAGGAATGAATGTGGTATATAGTTATACTGGAATGGGAAATAGAATCTTGCCAGGGTCCCCAAAGCATCCCTCCTGTGCCCTCCCACACCCTGGCTGTTATGTTAACTGCTTCTTGCTTTGCTTTATAATTTTACCACTAGGGTCATATCCCCAGACTCTAAGTCAGTGCTGTCCGTTTTGAGTTTTATCTTAAATGGAATCACACAGTATGAATTCTTTCTTGACTGGCTTCTTTTGGTAAACATATTTGTGAGATTCTTCTAGGTTTTGATTGCAGTTGTAGTTTGTTCATGTCTCTCTGTTCTGTAATATTCCGCTGTATAAGCATACCTACAGTTTGTTCATCCATTCTACTGGTAACGGATGTTTGGGGAGTTTCCAGTTTAAGGCAAGAACAAACACCACGGTGAGAGCATTCTGTTACACATTTCTTGATTCATACGTGCACACATGAGTGTTGAATACGTTTCCAGGAGTGGAAGTGCTGGGTCCTAGGACGTGCTTGTACTCAACTCTGTCAGTACTGCTAAGCTCTTCTCAAAAGCGGCTGTACTAATTTACACACCAAATACAATAAATGCGAGTTCTGGTTGATCGATATTTGCCTCACCAATTGGTATTATCAGTCTTTAATGTTTTAGCCACACTGGTGGGTTTGCAGCAGTATCTCATTTAGTTTTAGCTTACGTTTTCCTGGATAACCTGTGAGTTGAGCACCTTTCATGTGTTTTTATGTTTATATGTTCATTGGCTATTTGGACAGCCAGATTTGTGAAGTGTCTGTTCAAGTCTCCTGCCCATTTTTCTATTTGATTGCCAGGCTTTTATTATTATTATTATTATTATTGATTTGTAGGATTGCTTATATAGAGGCTCTTAGGGAAGGGAGAGGGAAAATAGGTGTAACATGGGGGCATTTTTGGGACATTGGAATTGTTCTGCATGACATTGCAATGACAGATACAGGCCATTATACATTTTGTCAAAACCTATAAAGTTTTGTGGTACAAAGTGTAAACCATAATGTAAACTGTAGACTATGGTCAGTAGCAATGCTTCAATATGTGTTCATCAATTGCAACAAATGTACCACATGAATGAAAGATGTTGTTAATGGGGGAAAGTGTGGGAGGGGGAAGGGGTGGAGTATATGGGAATCCCCTATATTTTTGATGTAATATTTGTGTAGTCTAAAGCTTCTTTAGAAATAAAGGAAAAAATATCAACTTCCACTGAGGCTTACTTTTTTTTTAGGAGGGACTGGGGATTGAACCCTGGACCTCGTACATGGGAAGGAGGCACTCAACCACTGAGCTACACCCGCTCTCCTGAAGCTTACTTTTTTTTTTTTTTTTAAAGATTTATTTATTTATCCCCCCCTTGCTGCTTGTGTTTGCTGTGTCCATTTTGCTGTGTGTTTTTTCTGTGTCTGTTTATCTCCCCCTTGCTGTGTTGTCTTGCTGCATCAGCCCACCGTGCTGCGCGGGCCAGCCTGCCCTCACAAGGAGGCCCCGGGAAACGAACCCGGGGCCTCCCATATGGTAAACGGGAGCTCTATCCATTGAGCCACACCCGCTTCCCCTGAAGCTTACTTTTTTACTCTTTTATTGGTGTCTCAATAAATTTGATATAGTAAAGTGTACAATTTTTCTCTTTATGTTTATGTTCTCATTGTCCTGTTCAGGAAGTCTTTTTTCACTGTAGGTCTTGAAGACATTCTTCTCTCTTATTTTCTAGAAGCTGCAGAGTTTTGTTTTTCACATTTGAATTTGCGATCCACCTGGAAGTGGTTTTCTGAATGATCTGTGGTCGTGTTAAAGACCCAGCCCCTCCACGCCCATGGGAATAACCAACAATGTCAGCAACGTTTATTGTAAAGTTATCCTTTTCCTATTGTTCTGAAGTACCATCTTAGTCATAACTGAAGAATCCATATATACCTAGGTCTATTTTGGAATCTCATTTTTATTTCATTGTTTTAATTGTCTGTCCTTTCACCAATACCACATTGTCATAATTACTGTTACATTTAGGATACCTACTGTCCCGTAGAGTGAGTCCTCACACCATGAACTCATTCAAGAGCACTGTCACTATTGTTAGTCGACTGCATTTCCATGTATTTCCACTTCAGAAATAGGCTGCCCCATAATCTAAACATATATATCTGCATTTTTTTAAAGGAGATACTGGAGACTGAACTCAGGACCTTGTACATGAGGAGCAGGTGCTCAACCTCTGAGCTACACCTGCTCCCCATGGCCCATAACATTTTAATATATTTTCATTTGAGAATCAGCTTTTCAAGTTCCATAAAAGTATCGACAACAAAACAAACACACATATTTAGAAACATAAGCACACACATAGAACACATAAACAAACACACATAAAACAAATGCAAAACTGATTGGGATTTTGCCTGGGAATACATTGATTCTATAGAACAGTTTGAGGAAAATTGACATATTTACATTATCCAGGCGTCAAAGTCATGAACATGGCATGTCCCTCCATTTATTTTGGTCTTTTAAAATTTCTCTCAATAATGTTTTATAGTTTTCTGCATAGAGATCCTGTATATCTTTTGTTAGATTTGATACTTTATAATTTCATATTTTTGGCTTTATTATAAACGATATCATTAAAAAGTTTTTTTTTCTTACTGTTTACTTGAATGCATTTGAGGCTTCCAGAAGATAACAGGAGATTACCTTTATGATCTGGACTAGGAAAGAAATGCTTTTGTGTATTTTATGTTGCAGCCTTGCTGAACTCGCTTGTTATTATCTATAATTCTTTTGGACTTTCTAGGAATATACCCCCAGATCACCTGTGAATAATGATAGCTTTATGTCTTATTTCTCCCTTTCCAATCTTTTACCCCCTCCTCGTTTGTTTTTATTCTTCTGTATTAGCTGTGTTTGTTCTGCACTGGCTGGAGCCATCAATTCAATGTTGAATAGGAGCGGTGATAGTAGACATGCTTGTCTTAGTCCAGATCTCAGAAGGAAAGATTTCACCATTTCAGCACTACACATAATGCTTGCTATGTTTCCTGTTGATATCCTTTATCAGAATAAGGGGATTCCCTTCTATTCTTCGTTTGCTAAGAATTTTTATTCTGAATAGATGTTGAAATTTATCAATATTTTTTAACCATCTATTAAGATGATCATATGATTTTTCTCTTTTATTCCATGAATGGGTATTACATTGTTTAATTTTTGAATATTCAACCAATTTTGCATTCCTGGAATAAACCCAAATTTTTATATTTTGCTGAATGTGATTTGTTAATACTTTAGGATTTTTCAACCTGGTATCTGAGTGATGTTGGCTTGGATTTTTTCTTTCTCATAATTTAGTTGTGAACTTACAAAACAAACATGCATAACATCACACAGGGCTCCCATACATCACCCCACCACCAATACCTTGCATTGTTGTGAAACATCTGTGAAAAATTATGAAAGAATATCGTCAAAATATTACTACTGTAGTCCATACCTTACCTATGCTGTATTTTCCCCCCAACCCACCCTATTATTTTTATTCATTTATTTATTTAGTTTTATTCTCCCCCCCTCATTTTCGCTGTTTTTGTGTCCATTCGCTGGGCAATTCTCTGTGTCTGTTTCCTGCCCTCTCTTCTCATCCTTCTCCTCCTGCCTTCAACAGATTCGATCCTCAGAACCTCCGATGTGGGAGAGAGGCGTCCTACTGCCTGTGCCACCTTAGTTCCTGGTTTTTCTGTGCATCTCGTCTTGGCTCTCCCTTGTGTCCCTCTCCTGTTATGTCATCATCTTGCTGCGTGGCTTGACTGGGCCTGGCGGCGCACCCACGTGCGGGGCCTGGCGGGCTCACCCCCCTCATGGGGCCTGGCGGCGCACCTGCACATGGGGCCTGATGGCCTGCATGCTTTCTATATTTTTCTTTTTTTTTTTTTAAGTTTTACTGGGAGGTCCTGGGGATCAAACCCAGGTCCTTCCAGATGGGAGACGGATGCCCACCCGTTTGAGCCACATCCATCCCCCTGCTATATCTCTTAAGGTTGACCAAAGATACCTAGAGTTACAGTCTTTTCCCATACAGGATGGTCATATAATGAATCAGGCTTAGTTTATCACCAGCATTCTAAAAACCAGACCTAGGGAGTAAAACTAGATCTGGGGACACATGCATGGTTTCTAATATAGCAAATGTTTAGCTTATCCTGATTATCACAAAATCAGGACAGTGAGAATATTCACATCTCATTGTGTTTTTGTCATGTTTCAATATCAAGGTTATGAAGCTCTCTCCAAAAACAATGAGAAGAAGTCCCTTGCTTACTGGTCTCTAGAAAAGTCTATTTAAATGTTTCGTAGAATTCACCAGCACAGCCATCTGGGCCCGTTGTTTTCTCTGTGGGAAGGAGTCAAATTTAAGAGTTCAGTTTCTTTAATAGTTATAGGATAATTCATATATTCTATTCCTGTGTTAGTTTTGGGAATTTGTGTCTTTGTTCATGTCAGCTAAATTTTTAAATTTATTAGCATGACATTTTCAAGATAACCTCTTACAATCAATTTCATGTCTGTGTGATCTACATAGCAGGCATCAGCAAACTACAGCTGGCCCATGGCCTGTTTCTGTTTGGGCCAGCAAGCTAAGAATGGTTTTTACATTTTTAAAATGTAAAACAAAACAAAAAAATAAATACACACACACCAAGAATATGTAACAGAGACCTTATGTTGTCCGCAAAGCCCAAAATATTTACTCTTTGGCTCATTACGGAAAGTTTGCTGAGCCCTGAGCTATAGTGAGCTCCCGTTCTCTCAACCAGTTTTTCTCTCTCACCATCATTTTTTTCTTAAATGGAACTGTCTTAACAGTGGTTTATACTTGTATTAATTTTTTCAAAGAACCAATTTTTAATTTGCAATTCTTTTTATTTTAAGATTGTTTTCTATATCAGTAATCCCTGCTCTTACCTTTAATATCACCTTCATTTCAAATTCTTTGTGGCTTTATTTGCTGTTCTTTTTCTAATGTCTTGAGGGGTCAATTTTTGTAAGTGTTCTAGGTATGCTTGAACATACAATGTTTTGTAGATTTCTGTTGGGTCAGATTTGCTATAACGTTATGTGACTCTTCTATATCCTCACTGATATCTTTTCTCTTTATTCCATCAGTTACAGCCAGAGTTGTTACAATCTCCCTCTTTTCTTGTGGATTTGTATATTTCTCCTTGAAGCTCTCATCAATTTTTGCTCTACATATTTTGAGGCTATGTTATTTGATACATATAAATTTAGAATTGTTATACTTTCCAGGTGAATTGAATCTTTTATTATTACTAATTGGGATGAAGGAGAAGTACATTCTAAGAAGTGGGAATCCTGTAAACAAACCATAGGTAAATGAGAATGTGAAACATATTCTGGGAGAGGAAATATGCCATTCATTTATACTGTGATGTCCATTTAGGGAAGTAGAGGGAAAGGAAACTAGAAAAATTGAAGAGGGCTGCTTTATTTTGTATTGCTTTAAGTGTCAGAATGAGGAATTGGTAACTAAGCCATTCACAGACTTTTGAACCACCAGTCCAGTTTCTCTCACCTATACTCGTTTGTCACAATCATAAACAATTAACAAAGACTTTGATTTAAGTGTTTACTTATTTTTCATACCTTTACCTAAAATAATTTTTCTTTATTTAATTTTAAACACTCAATTTTAGTAATTAGCCTACATCTCATTTCATTTTTCTCAAAAAACAACAACAACAACAATAACAAAGGAAGCAGATTTTTAATACACAAAAATAATGAATGAGAGCTTGTTTATTATCCTTCCGTGGAAATACTCATCCCAGGTTTTTCTTTGTTTTCTCTGGAGCAGTAGCTCTGAAATGAAAGTAACCGATGGCAAAACAAAACGAAAGTCTTGCCTCAGAATCTGGCCCAGTGCCAGAGTAAAGTGAGCTCCGATTTTACCTGCCAGAGAGCCTGCAGTGTGGCTCTGGTTTGGTGGGTGGAGAGGGTCTGGCCGACACCCCCGGCCGCAAAGGCCCTGGGGCGGCGGGGGAGGGACGGCGCAGGCTTCCCGGGGCCCAGCCGCGCTCACCCAGCGGCGGGAACGCAGCTTTGGACGTCAGGGCAGCCGGGATCCCGGCTCGCCTCCCAGCCCGCAAGTCCACAGCGCTCAAGCCCGCCATGGCGTGTCAGAGGCTGCGCTGCTAGTTTCTATTCTCTGACTAAAACCCCCGTGCTCCCAGCCTTCCATCAGTCGGAGCCCAGTCCCGGGAACAGCAAGTCCCGGCTGGGCTGGGCTGGGATGGGATGGGATGGGGTGCCCTTATCTGACAGGCGAGGCATCTGTTTCATGACGGGTTCTACTCCCTGCTCGGCCACGTACACGTGCAGTGAGACGATAGATGAATTGCTTTATCTGGCTCTGCTTTCGTTTCTGTACCTGTAATCTGAAGATAATAGAGTTACACCTACTCCTTACGCACTTTAGTGACACACTCCTCAAGACAAATTGAGGTTGAATTGTAATGTGTCTGCAAAGTCCCAGGAGCACTGGGAATAAAGGCTATGTATAAATAAAATGCATTATGGATGCCTGGAATGCCAATAAAGGCTTAGTGTACCCTCCGAGCCCTCTAGAGAGTCATGATTTGAATATGGAACAGGTCTCTCCCTCTCCCCCTTTATTTTTCCCAAATAAATCTCTGCAAATTCTCTAAGTGAGACCTTAGGAAATCATCATGAAGAAAGTAAAGTTTTTCCTTGTGCTCCCAGGTTCCTCTTTTCTGTCCCTTTTCCTTCTCAGGCTGATGCCTCTCTGCCTCATTCTATACGGGTATCAGGGCTTTCATGCACTTTCCACGCCATTAAAATACTCTCAGCAAGGGTTTTAATAAACATATCCACTGAGGTATAGATGACTGACAAGCTTCATGTGTCACCTTTCAGTATGTATATATAAATATATATAAAACTTAACACGGGACCCAGTCTTGAGTCAAAGGACTTAACCTACAATGGGAATTTCAGGCTGAAAGGACTGATGGGGGTAGGGGTGGCACTGGGTGATAGGGCCAAAGGCAGGAGGCAGAGAGCAAGTCAGAGCTTGGGAAATCTTGCTGCCTAGGTAGAGGCCTTTAAAAAATTGAACACTTTCTATATTATGAGAGTGGTCAAGCGGACGTCTTGCGATGGTAACAGGCCCCCTGGCCTTGCTCTGCCAGTCCTGACACTAAATAGCCGCGCACGTGTTCTGCATGGCCTCCAGAAAGGGTGTTGCGGCCAAACGTCTCAATGGGCCTTTGTTTCCGTCCTGATGTTTCTCAGTTTTTAACCGAACTTAGTGGTGAATGTGATTTAATTAAAAATATGAAAAAAAGTGTTAGAGCTGAAAGAATACGTTTACGCATAACCAAACCCAAAGACCTTTTCTTAATTGCCCTGACATGTGTGTAGTATTTTTCTCGAATCTCTCAATTTACTTCTATTACAATGTATTTTTTTTTTTAGTTTTTTCACTATTTCTTTGTCCAGTTCCCCTGTTACCTTTTGCTGGCTCATCTTTCTCTTTAATGTGTGTGTCTGCCAGAGCTCTTATATAAGCATTCTATCCCAATTTTCTCTCAATACTCCTTAAGCATGTATCATTTCTAATAGCCTCAATTGTAATCTTTCTGTCGGCTTTCATCTTTTTCCAGCGTGAACCTTGAATCAGGCTGTTCAGGCTTGGGTTTGAATCTCTTCCCCTCCTAGCTTCTCTGTATACTTATGCTTGTCACACACACACACACACACACACACACATACACACACACACATTCAGGTTAAGCTCTGTGTTGCCATGGTATAGTAAGTTACTAGAGCACAGAATCTTTATTTTTAAAGGTTTTTTTCTTACAATATTAAAAAATAAATGTGTCAAAGATATATATCAAAGGTAAATTCCTGCTAAAATTAGTGACACACAAGTGAAGTTTATTAGTAACTAATCCTAACCAAGCGGAGCCATTATCAAGCTTTGAATATGAGTGGAAGTTTTCATTTTCTTATCTTACCCACGCGCACTCTACTTATTCACTGCTCACTCTTTCTCTGTCACAGCTCACTGTTTTATGACTCAGCTGCCTGTCAACAAGAGTGTTAATTGGGGCCATTGACAACATGTCCTCTTGTCATATCCACCACTCTGCTGCCATGACTCTGATCATTAACTCTTTTATCCAGAGCTCTCTGTAACCTGGAGAAATTTTTTAATTTTCAGGCTTCACGATATGCCAAGTTCAGAATCCCTGGTTTTCTCTACTAATATCCTTTTCGCTAACACTGTCCTAAAGTAGAGGGACAGTCTTTCACATCACTAACTGTCCCTTTTTCTTTTAAAAGTTGGCTTCCATTTCCCCAGAACATACTGAACGTATTTAAAAGAGAAAATAGTTTAAAATATTTTTCTTTATAAATTTTGTGGTCCTTTTCTCTATATAGCAGAGAAATACCCTATCAAATTTTCCTCTCATACATGGTTCCATTGAAATTAGAAATCGTTTGCAAATTATTGCACATTCCTCCTCCCTCCTCCCGCCGCCAGGGATGGCTCCCTCGTCTCTTTGCTCGCTTTCGCTCGTTGTTGTTTTTTTTTTGCTCATTGTCTGCTTGTTGTCTGTTTGTTTTTTTTTCTTTAGGCGACACTGGGAGCTGAACCTGGGACTTCCCGTGTGGGAGGCAGATGCTCAACTGCTTGAGCCACATCCGCTCCCGCAGATTATTTTTTGAAGATTCACTTTTATCTCTAGGGTATTCCATCAGTTATCCCAGTTGTGATTAATAGCAACTGACTGCTGTGACCTTAAACAAGGGGAATTTATGGTGGCAGGAATGGAGATGGAGGGGGATGCTTGTGTATGTAGGGGTGACAGACTAGGGAGCTGGGAGCCAGGCTTGGGAACAGAGACAAGCAAAGGAAGTTTTAGAGAGCAGGAAGCATGAACGACAGCAACCACATCACTCGTTTTAGTTACTTAGTTAATAAACAAAAGTGCCCAATTTGTTCTAAAGTAAAAACTTACTAAAAACTGTAACTAAGAGTTAAGCTTTTATATTTTAAAACAGCAGAGGGAAAATATCTGCAATTGCTTTAATTGGGTGAATTTAGCCTAGACCTACTACTGTGAAGGTAATCTTAGACTAATTTACCTTTGTTTATG
>JAQZBX010005590.1:0-55926 GCA_029593785.1 Cabassous unicinctus
CATCTCAATCCTTCAGAAAGGAGTGAAACACTTTTACAGATGTGTAAAAAGTAATAAAGTTTCCTGGCAGCAACTCATTTTAAAAGAAATGTTAAAGAATATTCTTCAGGCAGAAAGAAAATAATCACAGAATGTTCAAGGTTCAGGATACATTGAAGAACAATATCTGTTAATTAAATTCATATATTTAATGACTGTTGAATGGATAAAGAAATAATGATATCCATGGCTTAGGACATCAATAAAGTGTTGAAATACACCATAATAGTCTAAGCTGGATAAATGGATATGTAGAAGTTTGGTATTTTATGAATTCCAAAGAGATATATTATTATCCATGTAAACTGGTCTGTTAATCTGGGCATGATAAAGTTATGATAACGGTGTTGAGCCCCACCCTTTGGTGGGTGGTCTCTCAAACATAAAAAGACATGGCAAAAGACAGAGCTGAAGTAGTTTTTGATGTTGGAGTTCTGATGTGCAAGCACAGAAGGCCCCGGGGAAAAAGAAAAGCCATTCACCTAACAGTCCACAGCTGGCCTTGTGGGGAGAGGCAAAGATTAGAGAGCCTCATAGTTTACAGGTGACATTGTGGAGGAAACAGAGTTGCTGAGCCCAGAGACAAATGAAGCACTGGGAAGGGAGGAACCCAAGAAACCTGAACCCTGGCAAATGTCAGCAGCTCTCTTGCTCCAAGACAGGGTAACAGACTTTGGTGAAGGAAGAAACTTATGCTTTCTGGCCTGGTAACTGTTAGCTTGTACCCCAAGTAAATACCCTTCATAAAGACCAACAGATTTCTGGTATTTTTTGTATCAGCACCCCTTTGGCTGACTAATGCAGGATATAAAATATTTTCAAATATATTATTTGGCAAGTCAATAACAAATAATAAGTGCAGATTTGGAAAGGCAAGCAAAAGTATTATAATTTCCCTGGTAAACTTTAAAGAATATTAAGTAGTGCATCTCATCCAAATAAATAGAAGAAAATAATTGAGCAAAAATAGTCCAAAACAAAATATTCAGGGTTTCCTGGTTTGCAATTTTTGCCTTTGTTCTGGGGTCACCTTAGTTGTGCATCTTTGGAAGCTGCACCTTTCTCATCCTTCAGAAGCCTGAAAGTTCCAAGGTTTATTTATGGGGTGTTGTTTGTCCCCAACATAAATCAAGTGCTGTATCCCTTCCCCATTTCCTAGTTATGAAGTCACCAAACTGGATGTGATGCTCATTTAAAGAAGAAGAGCCATGAATGATAGAACAAATAAAAAGGAGATACTCTTGTGCTTTCCAAATTGGATGATTAGATGATTGATATTGTATCTTTCCTCTTTTATAATGAATGCATTCAATGCTATAAATTTCCCTCTAAGCACTGCTTCTGCTGCACCTCACAAACTATGAAGAATCATATGACATTAAGAAGAAAGAACCAAATAACAAAAGGCTTTTGAGTGAAGCTATATCCACTTCCACAGCAGTACAGACTGAACATGAAGGCAGAAAATGTAAGAAAGTTGCGAAAGTATTTTCTCTGACAGCAAGCATTGTTTCCTCAATATAACACTTCTATGAATGTAACTTCATTTTGAAGGAATTTACATCATGCTTACCTAAGCCTGAGGGAATCTGGGTAAGGAAAGAAGAATGAAGACAGAGTTTTGGCAATTTGCCCCACATGGCAGTCCTACCCTAAATTGTAATGAGTATGAAGTTTTCTTGGAAATTCAACCTCATGATATTACCTGAGAATTAAACCTTCAGAGAAACCATTTGGGATTTCATGAATTTGGGAAAGCTAGAGTCACGTCAAGGCATCATGCAGGACAAAACCCTGTGTATGTAAGGAATAGTGGAAATCCCTCCACCAGGCTTTTAATGTCATTGAGTAGGAAATATTCATACATAAGTAAGCATTTTAATGAACATAAGAATGCTTCCTTCTGAAAAAAAAACCTCAGGGAATATGAGTAAATTCAAACTAGAGAGAAACCATATAAGTGACCTGAATGTAGTCTGCTTTTTACAGTCATTTTTTACTCCTCATTTTAAAAGCCATAGAGGGGAACAAGCATAGAAATGTACTACATGTTGGAAAATTTCCAACATGACAGAAAACCTCTTTATTCATTTGAAAATTCTTACTGAAGAGAAATCATATATATGTGGGAGAGTTTTAATTAAAATGTCAAATCTCAGATACATGAGATTTCCTACTGTAAAGAAACCCTATTAAGTAAGACATGTGAACAAGTCTTTAGGTACAAATCATATCTCACAGAAGATGGAAAAACACATAGTGGACAGAAACAAAATGAATGTAAAGAATTCAGAGAAGCCTTCAGCAAAAATCAATAGTTCATTAAATATCAGAACATTCATTCTGTAGAAAAACCCTATATATGCAAGGAAAGTGGAAAAGCCTTCAATCACAAAGGAACCTCATTAACCATCTGTGAATACATGCTGGAGAGAAACCCTATGAATGTGATGGATGTGGGAAAGATTTCATTCAGAATTCAAGCCTCATTTCACCCCAGAGAAGACCAAGTGGAGAGAAATCCTATATATATAAGGAATGTAGGAAACCCTTCAGTACCAAATCAAATCTCACTGATCATGGGAAAATTCATAGTGAAGAAAAACCCTATATATGTAAGAAATGTGAAATAGCCTTCAGCCAGAGGTAGTATCTCATTAAACATTACAACATTCATACTGGAGAGAATGTGAATGCAATGAATGTGAATTTCCAAACAATCTCCACCTCCAGTCTGTGCTCCTTGTTGCCAATCCTTTAAGGAAGCAGGTATACCTGTGCAATTCAGGATGTCTATCTCCTCTTGGAAAAGTGCACTTGCAGTTTCTTCTTATATGTGCTCCTCCCATGTCTTCTTCCACACTCATCTGTGTTCAATTTGTTACCACTAATTTATGCATCAGAACTCGAGATTTCTCTTAGTTTATGTAAAGATGGGTTTTCCACTTATTTCAAATTATCCTGGATGTTTTCATTGGGTCTTCAATCCATTACATTCTTGGTAAGCATTTAAAAAACTACTATTTTAAAATTAATATGGCCCATTATTGTAGCATTTTCTTATAAGGCACCCCAACGATTTATATTTTTTTCAGATTCTTCACCTGATTATGATGTGGATTCAAGTTTAACAGCCACTGAACTACAGTGGCCTTCTTTCTCCTTCACTCCAATTTTCCTTATTATTTTAAATCAGAAATGATCCTTTCATAATTAGATGATATTAGTCTAATCTCATGTATTTTAAGAAGTTAGAAAACTTAATTATATTCTTAAGTTGTACTCCAATATTTTTCTCATATTTGTTAGTGTGTGGGAGAGATGAAACTAGAGAATGCATGTATTTACAAACAGAAATGTGTGCCCAAAATAATCTGCCAATATAGATAATTCTGAAGGAGGAGGAATGGGAGTTGAGTCTAGAGAAGGAATTTTGGTGTTTGTGATAACAGACATAAATTATTTTTATACTCTTTTCACGGATAATTTGGTTAAAATTCAAAAGAAATTATGAAAATAGTACACAATGAAATCATACAAAGTGTTTGATTTGCAAATATTGATTTGTATCTGCAACATTACTGTGGAGGGCACTTCCCATCACACTTGGCAAATTCAGTGGCACAAAAAGGAAAAGTGCTCACTCCCCTCAGTCCCCTCCCCAGCTGCCTAAATGGATGGAGGCCTCCCTCAGCCAGAGTGGTCATGGAGCACAGGGAGCATAGATGTATGCATCTGAAGGCCACACTGCTCTCTACATGTGTCCGGTTAGAGGGCTGTTAGCAACACCAGAGAAGACAGACTTCCTGCTGCTTACTCCCCTTTGAAGACACGCTAGAGTGATTCACATCACTAACTGAGGCTGTGGGTGCTGAGCAGGCCTTTCTACCTGTGCTTCTTGGTGGATTCAGAACCTATGATGATGGTTTTCATTGGGGCTCTAAGAGTTTGTTTCCAAAAAGGACATTCCCTCTGTGGCATGGGGAACTGCAGTGAACCCACGTTTTATTCCAGCTTCACCATTTGTTCATCAGCTTCTTAACATCCAACCCCTCTGTTCTCTTATGGGATTGAAGAGGCCTGCATCATTTTCAACAGTGTTAAAATTGTGTTCAAAATTTAATATTTAATTAGTCTGATAAATATATGGCTTCTGCACCCTCTGAGGTTTTCTGCAAATATTACGGAATCTCACAACCTCACTTCTATTCTTGTCAGCCTTGGGTCCCATGACTTTCTCGGTTTCTGTACTATTTCTTAGCATCACTGGCTTAATGCTGCTCATTTTGGAGATATTATTGCTGTAGCCAATGTTGTAATGTGAATTTTGACATTTCCTTCCTGACACCAACAGGTTTCATCTTGGCACTGATCTTTCTTTAGCTGCCCAAAGATTGGAGAAGGTGAATGTAGAAATGGAAGCAGGAGACCTGAGTCTGTGCCTGAGAACCAGGAGGGCTACAGTAAGAGAAGCCTCCTCAGAGGTTCGACACTGGAGGCCAAGGGAAGAATAGAAGGGCAAAAGGAGCTGGAGCTGGACTTCTCCTCTCTGTGCCCTGACACCTCTGCTACACCAGACCCCAGGTCCCATGCATTTATCTGCCCCTGACCACCTGACCAAACCTTACCTGAGGCAGGCACATCATACTGGGGCATCTGTGACTTGGAACTTGTCCACAAACCATGTGAATCTCCTTCCTGACACCATGTCTTGCGGTCAGTGCTGGCCAAGAACACTTCCCCCTCCATATTGCCAGTTCTCCTTTCCACCTAGTCTGGAGACACCCACAGATTACAGGTGAATTCACTGGGCAGAAGAATCACACGGCCATTTCAGAACAGGGCAGCACTCCAACCCTATCTGTTTCAGTTTGCCAAGTGCTGCCAATGCAAAATACCAGAAATTGGTTGGCCTCTATTGGAATTTACTATCAATAAAGTTTACAGTTCTGAGGCTGTGAAAATGTCCAAATCAAGGCATGCTCAAAATGCTCTCTGAACAAGGGTTAGCTGCTGCTGGACTCTTTCCAAGCAAAATGTTGGGCCTGCCTGTGACTCTCTGCTATCTCCTGCAAACTCATTTTCTCCCTGAGCTCAGCTGTAGGCCAACAGACAAAATTGCTCTCATCTCTCCCTTCTCCTCTGGCCTGGATGTCTTCAGCTTCAAGTGGCCCCTAGACTCCAGGCTCTGGCCTCTCCCTCAGCCTCTCAGGGATTCTGTGTCTCTCCACAGCTGTAGGAGATCATGGAGCCCTCTCCCACATGGCAGGGAAAACATGACAGCACTCTTTCTCTTTGTGTTCCATGTATATAGGACTTCCGCACAATCATTGGGATCCATCCTGGTGCCTGAACCCTAATCAGAGGCCCTTATCTAAACTAAAGCAATCTAACAAATAGTGTCCTAATCAAAAGATCCCTAATATGAATCTAACCAAATTGTCCTACATAAAAAAGTCAGACACACACAGCAATGTGTTACTAAGAACATACTTTTCTGTGGACCACACAAGGCTCAAAGGAGGGCATTAACCCTGGGGACAGGGATCAGGAGGGGTCTCCTAAGTCTGGGAGGAATGGGAACTCATGAAGCAGGGCTTTACTTTGGGTATGGCCATCATTGAGCAAAATGGAGTGCTGACCACCATTCCACTCATCCTTAGAATGGTTCCAAGAAGACCTCAGTATACTGTGCTTTCTCCACCTAGTTTTAGCTCCAAAATCAGGTGTGTAACACAGAGAGGTGTGCCATTACTCCCATCCCCAAAGGCAGAGCCCACAGATATTGCCTTGGGGTGGGGGTGGAAGGTACCATGCTGTAAAACTGAAAGCCCCTAATTTCTTCTCCAAAGAACTAATTACATTTACAGCAGAATGGAGAAATTCAACCCTAAGGGTGCTCTCAAGAGCAGTGGAGATCTTAGAGCACCTGAGATTTAATTCATGTCAATCCTTCAGGAAGAAGTGAAAGAAACACTTTTATACATGAGTAAAAACTAATAATGTTGCTGGCAGCAACTCACTTTAAATGAAACATAAAACAATATTCTTCAGGCAGAAAGAAAATAATCTCAGAAGGTTCAAGATTCAGGATGGATTGAAGAACAATATCTGTTTTTTAAATTCAGATATCTAAATGAATATTGAATGGATAAATTAATAATGACATCCATGACCTAGGATATCAATAAAGTGTTAAAATTCACCATAAAATAATATATAGCATAAGATGGGGAAATGGATATGTAGTATTTTGATATCATTATGAATTCCAAAAAGAGATATTAGATTATGCCTATAAACTCGTCTGTTAATCTGGGCATGATTAAGTTATGATAAGGGCATTGACTGTGACAAAGTTGGTAGGCCGTTGAGTCCTGCCCCTTGGTGGGTGGTGGCTCAAACATAAAATGACATGGCAAAGGACAGAGTTGGAGCAGTTTTTGATGTTGGAGTTCTGATAAGCAAGAACAGAGGGCCGCAGGGAAAAGAGACAACGAATTCACCTGATAGTTCATAGCTGGCCTTGTGGAGAGAGGCAAAACTTAGAGAGAATCATAGTATACAGCTAACTTTGTGAAGGAAACAGAGGAAGTAAGTCCAGAGAGAAATGCAGCCCTGGGAAGAGAGGAGCCCAAGAAGCCTGAATCCTGGCAAATGTCGACAGTTCTCTGGCTCCAAGACGGGGTAACAGGCTTTGGTGAAGGAAGGAACTTATGCTTTCTGGCCTGGTAACAGTTAGCTTCTACCCCAAATAAATACCCTTTATGAAGATCAAGAGATTTCTGGTATTTTGCATCAGAACACCTTTGGCTGAAATATACAGGATATAAAATATTTTAAAATACATCATTTGGGTAGTCAATAACAAATAATATGTGTAGATTTGGAAGGCAAGCAAAAGTGTTATAATGCCCTTGATAAACTTTAAAGAATATTGAATAATGCATCTCATCCAAATAAATAGAAGGAAAAAAAATTGAACAAAAATAGTCCAAAACAAAGTTTTCAGGATTTCCTGGACTTCCATTTTGGCATTGGGTCTGGGGCATCCTTACTCATGCAACTTTGGATGCTGCACCTTTCTTACACTTCAGAAGACTGAAGGTTCGAGTGCTGATTTGCGGGGTGTTGTTTTGTCCCCATCAGAAATCAAGTGCTGTATCACTTCCCCAATTCCTAGTTATGAAGTCACCAAACTGGATGTGATGCTCAATTGAAGCAAGAAGAGCCATGAATGATAGAACCATAAAAATAGATATTGTTGTGCTTCCCAAATTGGACGCTTAGATGATTGATATTGGAACTTTCCTCTTTTCTAATGCATGCACTCAATGCTATAAATTTCCCTCTAAGCACTGTTTTTGCTGCACCCCACAAACTATGAAGAAGCCTAGGACTTTAAGAAGCAGAAGGAACCCATGACAAAAGGCTTGTTGGTGAAGTTATATCCACTTCCACAACAGTACAAACTTAAGATGCAGGCAGAGAATGTGAGAAAGTTGATAAAATATTTTCTCTCACTGCAAGCATTGTTTCCTCAAAATAACACTTCTATGAATGTAACTTCACTTTGAAGGAATTTGCATCATGCTTACCTAAGCATGAGGGAATCTATGTAAGGAAAAGAATGAAGACAATGAATTTTGCCAGTTTGTCACACATGGTAGTCCTTCCCTTTAAGTGTAATCAATGTGAAGTTTTCTTGGAAATTCAACCTCATGAGCTACCTGAAATTTAATAGTTCAGAGAAACAATTTGTGATTTCATGAATTTGGGAAAGCTAGAATCACATCAAAGAAAAATAAAGGAGTAAAACCCTGTGTATGTAAGGAATATTGGAAATATTTCAACAAGGCATTAAATCTCATTGAACATGAAATATTCATACTCTAGTTATTGTTGTAATGAACATGGGTTTCCTTCCATCTGAAACATTCCTCAAGGAATATGAGAAACATATTCCTCAGGGAACATATTCCTCAGGGAATATGAGAAAATTCAAACTAGAGAGAAACCATATGTGTGTCCTGAATGTAGTCTGTTCTTTACAGTCATTTTTTACCCCTCATTTTAAAAGCCATACAGGGGAACAAGCATAGAAATGTAATATATTTCAGAAACTATTCAACCTGATGGAAAACCTCTTCATTCATCAGAAAATTCTTACAGAAGACAAATCATATATAGGTGGGAGAGCTTTAACTCAATGTCAAATCTCAGATACAAGAGATTTCCTACTGCAAAGAAATCCTATGCATGTAAGGCATGTGAAAAAGTATTTAGGTACAAATCATATCTCACAGAACAGGATAAAAACTCATAGTGAACAGAAACAATATTAATGTAAAGAATGCAAAGAAGCCTTCAGCCAAAAGCAATAGTTCATAAAACATCAGAGCACTCATTCTGGAGAAAAACCCTATATAGGCAATGAATATGGAAAGGAATTCAACCAGAAAGAAAACCTTGTTAACTATCTGAGAATACATGCTGGAGAGTAACCACCTGAATGTGAAGGATGTGAGATAGCTTTCACTCATAAACCAAGCCTCATTGCACAGCAGAGAAGACCAACTGGAGAGAAACCCTTTTTATTTAAGGATTGTAGGAAAGCCTTCAGTAGAAATTCAAATCTCACTGACCATGAGAAATTTCTTAGTGGAAGGAAACCCTATATATGTAAGGAATGTGGAATAGCCTACAACCAGATGCTGTATCTCAAACACTGCAACATTCATACTGGAGAGAAAGCCTGTGAATGTAATGAATGTGAATCTCCAAGAAATCTCCACCTCCAGTCTGTGCAAATTCTTGCCAAACTTTTAAGGAAGTGGCTGTGACTGTGCAATTCAGGATGTCTTTCTCCTCTTGGAAAAATGTACTTGCAGTATGTTCTGAAATCTGCTCCTCCCAAATCTTCTTCCACATTCATCTGTGTTCAATTTGTTACCACTAATTTATGCATCAGAACTCAAGATTTCTCTTAGTTTATGTAAAGGTGGACTGTCCACTTACTTCAAATTATCCTCGTTGTTTTCACTGGTTCTTCAATCCATTACATTCTGGGTAAGCATTTAAAAAGTTACCATTTTAAAAATAATGCTGCATTATTTTAGCATTTTCTCATCAGGCACCCCAACCATTTATATTTTTTCAGATTCTTCACCTGATTCTGATGTGGGTTCAAGTTAAACAGCCACTGAACTACGGTGGCCTGCTTTCTACTTAACTTAAATTTTCTTTATTATTTTAAATCACAAATGATCCTTTCATAATTAGATGATATACTTCTAATCACAAGTATTTTCAGAAGTTAGAAAATCCATTTATATTCTTAAGTTGTTCTCCAATATTTTCTCATATATGATAGGGTGTGGGATGGATGAAACCAGAAATTCTCCTGTATTTACAAACAGAAATGTGTACCCAAAGAATCAGCCAAGGTGTGAGATGGTATTCTTCTCTCATTCTTTTGGATATGGATATCCACTTCTCCAAGCACCATTTGTTAAAGAGGTCATTCTCTCCCAACTGAGTGGGCTTGGTGGCCTTGTTGAATATCAGATGACAGTATATGAGAGGATCTATATCAGAACTCTCAATTTGGTTCCTTTGGTCAGTAGGTCTATCCTTGTGCCAATACCATGTAGTTTGGATCACTGTAGCTTTGTAGTATGTTTTAAAGTCAGGTAATGTGATATCTCCAACTTCATTTTTCTTTTTCTATATGACTTTGGCAATTTGGGGCCACTTACCTCTCCAAATATATTTTCTGGTTAGTTTTTCCAGTTCCTTAAAAATACAGTGTTGATTTTTATTAGGATTGCATTAAATATGTAGATTAATTTGGGTAGGGTAGACATCTTGATGATGTTTAGTCTTCCTATCCATGAACAGGGAATATTTTTCCATTTATTTAAGTCTTCTTTGATTTCCTTTAACAGTGTAGTGTAGTTTTCTGTACATAAGTCCTTTACATCTTTAGTTAAATTTATTCCTAGGTATTTGATTCTTTTAGTTACTATTTTAAATGGTATTTTTTTCTTCATTTCCTCCTCAGATTGTTTTTTATTATTTTACAGAAATGCTACTTATTTTTGAGCCTTGATCTTGTAGCCTGCAACATTACTGAAGTAATTTATACGTTCTACAAGCTTTGTTGTAGATTTTTCAGGGCTTTCTATGTATAAGATCATGTCGTCTGCAAATAATGAAATTTTCACTAATTCCTTCCCAATCTGCATGCCTTTTATGTCCTGTTCTTGCCTCAGTGCTCGGGCAAGTACTTCTAAGACAATATTAAATAGGATTGGTGATAGAGGGCATCCTTGTCTTGTTCCCGATCTCAGAGGGAAGGATTTTATGATTTCACCATTGAAAATGATGTTGGCTTTCGGTTTTTCATATAAAAAGACAAATAATAAAAAGACAACCCATTTCTAAAATGGGCAACTGACCTGAAAAGACACTTTTCCAAGGAAGAAATACAAATGGTTAAAAAGCATATGAAAAAATGCTCAACATCACTAGCTATTAGGGAAATGCAAATCAAAACCACAATGAGATACCATCTTACACACATCAGAATGGCAGCTATGAAAAAATCAGCAGAATATAAGTGTTGGAGAGGATGTGGAAGAATAGGAACCCTCATCCACTGCTGGCGGGATTCTGGAATGGTCCAGCCACTATGGAGAACAGTTTTGCGATTCCTCAGAAAACTAACAATAGATTTTCCATATGATCCAGCAATTCCACTACTGGGTATATACCCAGAAGAACTGAAAGCAAAGACATGAACAGATATATGCACACCAATGTTCATATTGACATTGTTCACAATTGCCAAAAGTTGGGATCAGCCATGGTGCCCATCAACAGATGAATGGATAAGCAAAATGTGGCACATATATACAATGGAATATTAATCAGCTGTTAGAAGGAATAAAGTGCTAACACATGGAATAACATGGATGAATCTTGAAGACCTTATGTTGTGTGAAGCAATCCAGGCATTGAAGGAAGAACAGGTTATGACCTCATTGATTTGAATTGAGGAAAGATGACAGTTTCTGAGAACCACTTCCTGAAAGACAGGCTAACAAGGAATAAAGAGAGAAGGTTAGGCTGTGAGCCATCACCCATATGGACATTATCTATGGTAAATTGAAAGAGTATAGTTACATATGGAAGGATAGGACAGGTGGGTAGAGATTTTACTGGGTTCAGTGGTGCAAGATTAACAGGTGGGTAGATTAGGAAGGGCAGGTTAGAATAACCAGGACATATAAATATGAATCTTGTCATCCCATGAGCCAAGACAGGGAAGAGTCATATGCCCCAGGGGGTGGGAAGGAAGATACAGAAAAGATCAAATGGGTTATGTAGTGGTCATGGGAAATATTCTTCATTACCTGACATTAATGGACACAGGACATGGTAAATATCATCAAAAATTATTAAACTGTACAGTCTAAATTGTAAATTATACTGTAAACCACTGAAAATTTTTAGTTGCTATATTTTACTATCTGTATAACAATTATAAAAATGATAACATCCATAAAAAAAGGTTTTAATATGGAGTGGGAAAGGGGAGGGAGGTTGGGTATGTGGGAGTCTCTAGTATTCTGTTTGTGACTTTGCTGTGACCTAAAACTTCTTTGAAAATTAAATTGAAATTTGGGAGACACTGATGAATGTGAGGGGGAAGGTTTCACGATACACTGGACATTCGATATTACAGTGACAAAAGGAAAAAGAATAATTAGCTTCAAAAAAGGATTTTTTTTTGTTTTTTCCCCCATAATTTCAAATGTCCCAATCCACTAATTATGTTTTATTATTAGTTTAGTTTCCTTTTTTTCTTTTTTTTGAGTCTACTTGTACTTATCTCTTGCATTTAAATTATCATTATTATTTCTTTTTCCTATTAATTGTATTTTGTTATTATATGGGCTTCATATTCAAGGAAGGTTTGGATCACAGAAAGTTTACAAGGGGGCTGCAGAGAATCATTTGTGGGGGGTGTTGTGGATGGGGGATTCATGGGAGTAAGTCCATCTGAATATACATGAAAGATATATAAAATTGTTCAAATGATCAAGGGAATGGGCATGGTCACGGTGGGTAGACAATTACTCAATTAATGAGGGAATCTGAATTCCCAGTCTGAAGAGATCTGCTACATTCCCCATGGGAGCAGCAACAGTCCCCTGGGTGCAGAGGCAGTGTCTGGCAAAAGAGGATGACCCACTGATGGGTTCTTGTTATTGAGGACCAGCCTTATGAATATTTGCTCTTCTAATTGAAACTTAGCCTACTGTTATGGGGTGCCTAAGGGTTGCCACCTGAAAGCCTCCTTGTTGCTCAAATATGGCCTCTCTCTAAGCCAAACTCAGCATTTGATTGCATTACCTTCTCCCCAACGTGGGACATGACTCCCGGGGTGAGCCTCCCTGGCAACAAGGGATTAATACAAAGTGCCAGATGGCAACATGATTGGAAAAAGACCTTGAATAAATGAGGGAAAATGTAAAGAAAAGTGAGTTCACGTACCTAAGAGACTTCAAAGAGAGTTGGGAGGTCATCCCAGAGGTAATCCTTGTGCACACCTCAGTAGGATCTCATAGAATACCAAAGTGGATATCACCCCACACTGAGGGACCCCTGAGGGCTCTGGTGTCACCCAGGTCCTTTAAAAGTGGGGATAGCCCCAGAGATTGATGCCTAATTAGTGGGCTCTTCATTGGCATCTGTGTTCCTGAGAGTGACAGAGTTGGACTCAAATAAGTCATCCTTGCACATGGTCCATCAGTCCCTTCTACTCAAACCTATATGTGATGCAGGAGTTTTTAGGTGTACTTTCAGAGACTGTATCCTCTGGCCCACCTATGTGCTAGCTGTGCCTGGAATCTCAGTGGAGCAACAACTCCTACCCTACAGCTCAATGGACTCATCCAAGTAAACTGGCGAGGAGACGACGATGGGCAATGGCCATCCCAGGGAACGGAGAGGACCTGCAACTGAAGGCAAGATAATCCCATCCACTATATCCATGTGATATAAGCCTTCTCTCACTTGGAGTTGGAGTGGACATCACCATTCAAGTTCCCTCAGAATTGGGGGAGGAGCTGTGGACTAGAGTTGATTTGGTGGTGTTCTGTTGTAGACATATTTTGATTCAAGCAATGGAATCAATTGTAACAGTGAGGTGGAGCCAGTGGACACTAGGCATTTTGGGGGCAGGGAGAGGAGGGGCATTTGAAATACTGGGGCATTTTTGGGACTTTGTGGGTTGTCCTGAGTGGCAAAGCAGCGACAGATGTAGGCCAGTTTCCATCAGAATATACCATGCAGACCTGGGTGGGAGAGAGTGTGGTCTGTGATGTGAACTGTGGTCTATGCTTCGTGGCAAGGCCCCAGAATGTGTATATCCATTGCGGGTGTTGTACCACACGGATTAAGAATGGTGGTGTGGGATATTGTTGGAGGAGTCGGTGGTGGGGAACATGGGAATCCCTGTAAGTTCTGAGTAATATTTAGGTAATCTAAGCACCTTTAAAAAAAATATATATATATATATAACAAATAACATTTATGTAAACAAATGCACATATATGCATATGTATTTATATACCATTTTACAAATATTGGTATGTATTGTGAAAAACTTTTTACCCACAATAAAAATAAATAAATAAAATAAAATAAAGTTATGTGGTTGAGAGTAAAAAAAAAATTCTGAGGAAGGAGGAATGGGGTTGAAGCTAGAGAAGGAATTTTGCTGTTTGCTATAACAGACATAAATTATTTTTATACTCTTTGCATGGGTAATTTGGTTATAATTTAAAAGAAATTATGAAAATAATACACAATGAAATCAGACAAAGTGGTTGATTTGAAGATATTGATTTGTATCTGCAACATCACTGGTGGGGATTTCCCTTCACCCTTTGCAAATACAGTCACCCATAAAGGAAGAGTGCTCAATCCCCTCGGCCCTCTCCCCAGCTGCCTGGATGGGTAGAGGCCTCCCTCATGAAGAGTGAGGATGGAGCAGGAGATGCATGGACGTGACCATCTGAAGGCCACACTGCTCTCTACACGTGTCTGGTTAAAGGGCTGTTAGCACCACAGGAGAAGATAGACTTCCTATTGCTTACTCAGAAGTGAAGACCAGCTAGAGTAACTCACATCATTCACTGAGGCTGTTAGTGCTGAGCAGGCCTTTCTCCCTGTCCTCCTTTGCATATCCAGAACCTATGATGATGGTTTGCATTTGGGCTCTGAGAGTTTGGTTCCCAAACAGGATATTCCCTTTCTTGCTTGGGGGAAATGCAGTGAACACGTGTTATGTTTCAGCTTCTTCAGTTGCTCATTAGCTTCTTCCCATCCAACACCTCCGTTGTCTTCTGTGATTGAAGAGGCCTGCATCATCTTCAACAGTGTTGAAAATGAGTTGAAAATTGAATATTTAAATAGTCTGAGAAATATCTGGCATCTGCACCCTCTGAGATTTACTGCATACATTGCTCTGTCTCACAACCTCACTTCTATTCTTCTCAGCCATAGGTCCCAGGACTTTCTGGAATTCCCATACTATTTCTAAGGGTCACTGGCATAATGTTGCTCATTCTGGTGATGTTATTGCTGTAGCCAACACTGTAATGTGAATTTTGACATTTCCTTCTGACACCAACAGGTTTCATATTGGGTTCCTTTTTCCTTAGCTGCCCCAAGATTGGAGAAGTGAATGTAGACCTGAAAGCAGGAGACCTGGGTTTGTACCTGAGACAGAGGAAGTGTGCAGTAAGATTGGCCTCCAGAGGGTGTCACACTGGAGGCCAAGTGAAGGAGGGAAGGGCAAAAGGAGTAGGAGCAGGAAGACTCCTGTTTGTGCCCTGACTCTTCTGTGACACCAGACCCCAGATCCCATGCATTTACCTGCCCCTGCCCAACTGGCCAAACCCTGCCTGAGGCACTTACATCATACTGGGGCATCTGTGAGTTTATACTAGTCCCCAAGTCATGTGATTCTCCTGCATGACTTCCCATCTTGCAGGACGTGCTTGTGAAGAGCACTCACCCTCCATTTTACCAGTACTCATTCCCACCAAGTCTGGAGACACTCACAGTTTAAAAGTGAATTCACTGGAAAGCAGCATCACACTGCCATATTCGAACAGGCAGCTCTCCAACACTATGTCTGTTGTCATTCAGGAACTGGGTCGGTGAAAACGGTGCCACAGATGAGAAAGGAATAGACAAAGAGAAGAAAAAACTGGGATCAGGGGACACTCCATCCCATATGTAGAGAAGAGCCCAGCCACATCATAAACTGTGGCTTTTATTTTGGCTTTAGAACAAAAAATTATATATATGTGCATATGCACAGACAATAGATTCTTGACAGTTTATATTTTACTAAAATAAGGAAGTCTTAAAGGTTAATTGCTCAGTTCCTCTTTTCATTCCTGCAATTCAGAGACAATGTAAAACGTATCTATCATACAAAGCACTCAATAGAAGCTCAGGATATTTCCCCATCCAGCTACTATAAGATTCTATCTCATTATCTTGAGACTGGATATTATCTCCTACATTCCAAAGTGATCTGCTTATTGCCAGTAGACATGGCCTTTAAATAAACTCCATCAGTGTCCCTAGCTGTTTGAGTTTGCCAAGCACTGCCAATGCAAAACACCAGAAATAGGTGGGCATTTATTGGATTTTATTAGCATTAAAGCTTACAGTTCTGAGGCTGTGAAAATGTCCAAATCAAGGCATCCTCAAAAATGCTGTCTTAACAAGGGTCAGCTGCTGCTGGACTCCTGCCAAGGCCTAATGTAGGGCCTCCCTATCTCTCTCTGCCTTCTCCTCTGAACTCGCTTTTGCCCTGACCTAAGCAGTGCACCTTCAGACACAATTAATCACACCTCACCGTTCTCCTCTGTCCTGGATGTCTTCAGCCTCAAGCTGCTCCAATACTCCAGCCTCTGGCCTCTCCCTCAGCCTCTCAGGGTTTCTGTGTCTCTCCACAGCTGTAGGAGATTCTGGAGCCCTCTCCCACATGGCAGAGAAAACTTGGCAGCACACTTTCCCTGTGAGTCCCATGTATGTAGGACTTCACAATGATTGGGGTCAATCTTGGTGCCAGATATCTAATCAGAGGCCCTTCACTAAACTAAAGCAATCTAACAAAAACTGACCTAATCAAAAGTTCCCTTATCTGAATCTAACCAAAATATCCTACATACAGAAGGTTACACACACAGCAATGTTTTAGTATGAACTTACCTTTCTGGGGTCCATTTAAGACTAAAATGAGGGTGTTAACCCAGGGCACAGTGATCAGAAGGGATCTCCTAAGTATGGGAGAAATTGGAACTCATGAATCAGTGGCTGTACATTGGGTGTGGCCATCACTTAGCAAAATGATGTGATGCCCACCATTGCACTGGTTCCTAGAATGCTCCCAAGAAAAACTCAATATGCTGTGCTTTCTCCACCAAATCTCAGGTATAAAATAAGGTGTATAATGCAGAGAGGTGTGCCATTATTCCCATCCCCAGATCCAGAGCAGACAGATTTTGCCTGGTGGGTGTGGGACCAGGAAGCAGACTGTAAAACTAAAAGCACCTAATTTCTTCCCCAAGGAACTGATTACATTTACAACAGAATGGAGAAATACAACCCTAAGGTTGCTTTCAAATCATGGAGATCCTAGAGGACTTGAGATTTAATTCATCTCAATCCTTCAGGAAGAAGTGAAATAAATAATTTTACAGATGAGTGAAAACTAATAAAGTTTGCTAGCACCAACTCACTTTAAAAGAAATGTAAAAGAATATTCACGCACAAAGAAAATAACCTCAGAAGGTTCAATACTTAAGATGGATTGAAGAACAATATGTGTTAATTAAAATCATATATCTAAATGTCTATCAACCGGATAAAGTAATGATACTCATGGCCTAGGACTTCAACAAAGTGTTAAAATACACCATAAAATAATACATAGCATAAGATAGATAAATGGATATGTAGCAGTTTGTTATCATTATGAATTCCAAAAAGAGGTATCTGATTATGCTTGTAAACTGTTCTGTTAATATGGGCATGGTTAAGTTATGATAAGGGCACTGACTGGGCCACAGTCGGTAGGATGTTGAGGCCAGCCCCTTGGTGGGTGGGGTCTCAAACATAAAAAGACATGGCAAAGGACAGTGCTGGAGGAGGTTTTGGTGTTGGAGTGCTACTGAGCAAGGAGAGAAGGCCCAGGGGAAGAGAGAAAAGCCATTCACCTGACAGTTCACAGCTGGCCTTGTGGGGAGAAGCAAAGTTTAGAGAGCCTCAAGTCTACAGCTGACATTGTGGAGGAAACAGAGGAGCTGAGAATAGAGAGTAAGGCAGCCCTGGGAAGAGAGGATCCCAAGAAGCCTGAACCCTGGCAAATACCAGCAGCTGTTCTTGTTCCAAGTTGGGGTAACAGACTTTGGTGAAGGAAGAAAGTTATGGTTTATGGCCTGGTAAATGTAAGCTTCTACCCCAAATAAATACCCTTTATAAAGACCATCAGATTTCTGGTATTTTGCATCAGCACCCATTTGGCTGACTAATACAGTATAAAAATTGTTTTAAAAGACGTTATTTGGCAAGTCAATAAGAAATAATAAGTGCAGACTTCAAAAAGTAAGCAAAAGTGTTATAATTTTGTGAGCAAACTTTAAAGAATATTAAATAGTGCATCTCATCCAAATATATTGAAGAAAAAAAATTGAACCAAAATAGTCAGTGAAGAAAAATTATTCAGGATTTCCTGTGCTGCCATTTTGGCCTTTGTTCTGGGGCCACATTACTCGTGCATCTTTGGAAGCTGCACCTTTCTTATCCTTCAGAAGTCAGAGGGTTCCAGGGTTGATTTATGGGGTGTTGTTTTGTTCCCATCATAAATCAAGTGCTGTATCACTTCCCCATTTCCTTGTTATGAAGTCACCAAACTGGATGTGATGCTCATTTGAAGCAAGAAGAGCCATGAATGAAAGAACAAATAAAATGGAGACATTGTTGTGCTTCCGAAATTGGATGCTTAGATGATTGATATTGGATCTTTCTTCTTTTCTGATGAATGCATTCAATGCTATAAATTTCTCTCCAACCAGTGCTGTTGCTTCACCCCACAAACAAAGTGTTCCACTTAAAGCTACTCCAAGACTCCAGCCTCTGGCCTCTCCCTCAGCCTCTCAAGGTTTCTGTGTCTCTCCACAGCTGTAGGAGATCCTGGAGCCCTCTCCCACATGGCAGGGTAAACATGGCAACAGTCTTCTCTGGGTGTTCCATGAATATAGGACTTCAGCACAATGATTGGGTTCCATCCTGGTTCCTGAAATCTAATCAGAGGTCCTTAACTAAATGAAAGCAATCTAGCTAAAAGTGACATAATCGAACGGTCCCTTCTCTGAACTAACCAAAATGTCCTACATACAAAAGGCTTACCCACACAGCAATGGTTTAGTAAGAAAATACATTTCTGGGGTCCACACAAGACTCAAATGAGGGCATTAACCCAGGGCACAGGGATCAGGAAGGGTCTCCTAATTCTGGGAGAAATGTGAACTCAAGAAGCTGTGGCTGTAACTTGGGAGTGGCCATCATTGAGCATAATGGGGTGCTGACCACCATTGCACTGGTCCCTAGAATGTTCACAGAAGAACTCAATATACTGTGCATTCTCCACCAAATCTTAGCTCCAAAATCAAGTGTGTAACTCAGAGAAGTGTCACATTATTCCCATCCCCAGAGCCACAGTGCACAGATTTTATTTGGGGGGTAGGGTGGTGCAGGATATAGGCTGTAAAACAGAAAGCCTCTAATATTTTCTGCAAACAATGGATTATATTTACAACAGAATGGAGAAATTCAACCCTAATGGTGTTCCCAAAGCAGTGGCGATTGTAGAGGGCCTGAGATTTAATTCATCTCAATCCTTCAGGAAGAAGTGAAAGAAACACTTTTCCAGATGAGTAAAAATTAATAAAATTTGCTAGCACCAACTCACTTTAAACGAAATGTAAAAGAATATTCTTCAGGCAGAAAGAAAATAATCTCAGAAGGTTCAAGATTCAGGATGGATTGAAGAACAATATCTGTTAATTAAATTCAAATGTCAAAAAGACTGTTGAATGGATAAAGTAATAATGATATCTGTGGCCTAGGACATCAATAAAGTGTTAAAACACACAATAAAATAATATATAGCATCAGATGGGTAAATGGATATGTAGCAGTTTGATATCATTATAAATTCCAAAAATACATATGTGATTATGCTTGTAAATTGGTCTGTTAATCTGGGCATGATTAAGTTATGATAAGGGCATTGACTGGGCCACAGCCGGAAGGGCGTTGAACCATGCCCCTTGGTGGGTGGGGTCTGAAACATAAAAATACATGGTAAAGGACAAAGTTGCAGTAGATTTTGATGTTGGAGTTCTGATGAGCCAGGACAGAAGGCCCCGGGGAAAAGAGACAAGCCATTCACCTGACAGGTTACAGCAGGCATTGTGGAGAGAGGCAAAGCTTAGAGAGCCTCATAGTCTACAGCTGACCTTGAGGAGGAAACAGAGGAACTGAGCCCAGAGAGAAACACAGGCCTGTGAAGAGTGAAACCCAAGAAGCCTGAACCCTGGCAAATGTCAGCAGCTGTCTTGCTCCAAGACACGGTAACAGACTTTGGTGAAGGAAGAAACTCCTGCTTTATGGCCTGGTAAATGTAAGCTTCTACCCCAAATAAATACCCTTTGTAAAGACCAACAGATTTCTGGTATTTTGCATCATCACCTCTTTGGCTGACTTACACAGGATATAAAATGTTTTAAAATATATTATATGGAAGTCAATAAGAAATAATAATAAGTGCAGATTTGGAAAGGCAAGCAAAAATGTTATAATTTCTCCAGTTAACTTAAAAGAATATTAAATACTGCATCTCATCTAAATACATAGAAGAAGAAAAAATTGAACAAAAATAGTCAGTCCAAGACAAAGTATTCAGGATTTCTTTGGTGGCCATTTTGGCCTTTGTACTGGGGCCCCCTTATTCATGCATCTTTGGAAGTTGCACCTTTCTTATCCTTCAAAAGCTTGAGGGTTCCAGGGTTGATTTAGGGGTGTTATTTTGTCCCCATCATAAGTTAAGTGTTGTATCCCTTCCCCTTTCCTTGTTATGAAGTCACCAAACTGGATGTGATACTCATTTGATGCAAGAAGAAGCGTGATTGTTAGAAAAAATAAAAAGGATATATTTTTGCAGTTCCCAAGTTGTACACTTAGATGATGGATATTGGATCTTTCCTCTTTTCTAATGAATACATTCAATGCTATAAATTTTCCTCAAAGCACTGCTTTTGTTGCACCCCACAAACTATGGAGAAGCATGGGACATTAAGATGCAGAAAGAATCACATAACAAAAGGCTTGGGTGTGAAGCAATATCAACTTCCACAACAGTGCATACTGAAGATGAAGGCCGAGAATGTAAGAAATTTCAGAAAATATTTTCTGTGACACCAAGCATTGTTTCCTCAAAATAACACTTCTGTGAATGTAACTTCACTTTGAAGGAATTTGCATCATGCTTACAGAAGTATGAGGGAATCTATGTAAGGAATAAAGAAGGAACACTGAGTTTTGCCAGTTTGCCCCACATGGTAGTCCTCCCCTACGAGTGTAATGAGTGAAGTTTTTTTTGATATTCAACCACATGATTTTACCTGAGAATTGATCCCCAATTAGGTATATTTTTTCAGATTCTTCACCTGATTCTGATGTGGATTAAACTTTAACAACCAATGAACTACAGTGCTGGCTTTCTATTTAACTCCAATTTTCCTTATTATATTAAATCAGAAATGATCTTTACATAATTAGATGATATACTTCTAATCTCAAGTATTTTAAGATATTAGAAAATTTACTCATATTGTTAAGTTGTATTCCAACATTTTCTCATATGATAGGGTGTGGGATGGATGAAACAAGAGAATACATGTATTTAGAAACAAAAATGTATACCCAAAGAATCTGCCAATGCAGATAATTCTTAGGAAGGAGGAATGGGGGTTGAGGCTAGAGAAGGAATTTTATTGTTTGCCATAAGAGACATAAATTATTTTTTTAATTTTTTATTTGTAAAATGATATATAGATATATATGCATATATGTACATTTGCTTACATAAATGTTATTATTTTTTCATATAAATTTTTAAAGATGCTTTGATTACATAAATGTTACACAAAATTTACAGGGATTCCCATGATCTCCAACTCCCATACCTCACATAACATGTCACATAAACCTCTTTCATTAGTGTGGCACATCACCTGCAAAGGATATACCATTCTGGGGCTTTTCCACTAAGCATAAATCACAGTTCACATCATTGGCCACACTCTCTCCCACACAGTTCTGCATGGTATATGCTGCCATAAAATGGCCATTATCTGTGACCACAACGTCACTCAGTACAAACCCCAAGTCCTGAAAAAGCCCCTGTATTACAGCTGCCTTTCCCCTCCCCAACCCAAAATCCTCTAGTGGCCATTGGCTTCACCTCACTGTTATAATTTCTTCCATTGCTTGAATCCCAATATGTCTACTACAGAATACAGTTAAGTCCACTGTAGTCCATAGCTCTTCCCTGATCCTGAGGGGACTGGAATGGTGATGTCCACTCCATCTCCAAGTGAGAGTGGGCTTATATCCCATGGATATGGTGAATGGGATTATCCTGCTTCAGCTGCAGGTTGTCTCCTTTCCTTGGGATGGCCATTGTCATTCATCGTGGTCTCCTCACCAGGTGACATGGGTGAGTCCATTGAGCTGTAAATTAGGAGTTGCAGCTCCACTGAGATTTCAGGCACAGCTGGCACATAGGAAGGCCAGAGGCTCCAGTCTCTGGAATTGCACCTACAAACTCCACCCTCATATATAGGTTTGAATAGAAGGGACTGATGGACCATGTGCAGAGAGGACTTACTTGAGTCCAACTCTGTTACTTTCAGGAGCACAGATTCCAAAGCAGAGCCCACTGATAAGGCATCAATCTCTGAGGCTATCCCCCCTTATATAGGACGTGGGTGTCTCCAGAGCCCTCAGGAGTCCCTCTGTGAGGGGTGATATCCACTTTGGAGTTCTATGAGATCCTACTGAGGTTTGTGTAAGTGTTACATCTGGGATGACCTCCAGACACTCTTTGAACTCTCTTAGCCACATGAACACATTTTTCTTTACCTTTCCCCCCTTTTATTCAAGGTATTTTTTTACAGTCATGTTTCCAGTTGGCACTTGGTATTAGTCCCTCATTGCCAGGCAGGCTCCTCCGTGGGAGTCATGTCCCACGTTGGGGAAAAATAATGCATTCATATACTGAGTTTGGCTAAGAGAGAGGCCACATTTGAGCAACAAGGAGGCTCTCAGGTGGCAACACTTAGTCACCCCATAACAGTAGACCATGTATCAATTACAAGAGCATAGACTCATATGGTTTTCATCCATAACAAGAACCCAACAGTGGGCCATCCTCTTTTGCCAGATACTGCCCCTGCACTTGGGGGACTGTTACTGCTCCCTTGGAGAATGTGGCAGAGCTCTACAGACTGGGAATTCAATATTCCCTCATTTATTGAGTGATTCTCTACCACCATGACCATGCCCCATCCGTCGATCATTTGAACAAATTTATATATCTTTCATGTATATTCAGATGAACTTACACCATGAATACCCCCTCCCAGACACCCCCACCAATGATCTCCTGCAGACCCCATTGTAACCCTTTTGTGACTTAAACCTTCTTTGAAGATGAAGCCCGTATTCTAACCAAATACCGTTAATAGGAAAATGAAATAATAGTGATAACCTTAAATGCAAGAGATAAAATACAAGGAAATTCAGAAAAAAAAACTAAAAATAAAACATAATTAATGGATTGGGATATTCAAAAAAGAAAATCAGAAAAAACAAAGAAAAGTTTTTTCTAAATTATTATTATTTTTTTCTCCTTTTATCACTGCATTATTGGATGTCCAGTGTGTACCATGACACCTTCCCCTTTTCATTCCCCAGTGTCTCCCAAATTTTCATTTAGTTTTCAAAGAATTTTAAGGTCACAGCAAAGTCACACACCGAATACCAGAGATTTCCCTGCACCTAAACTCCCTCCCCCTTCACCAACCCATATTAAAACCTTTTTGTGTGTGTGTGTGGATGGTAGCTTTGTTATAACTGTTATACAGATAGTGAAACATAGCTACTAATCATTGTCAATGGTTTATGTTATAGTTTACATTTTGGACCATATAGCTTAATATTACATTTTGGACTATATAGCTTAATATTTTTTGATAATATTTACCATATTCTGTGTCCTTTACTGTAAGGTTATGAAGAACATTTCCCATGACAAGTAAATACCCCATTCAATCTTTTCTGTTCCTTCCTTCCCATTCCCCTGGGGCGTATGACACGCCCCTGTCATGGCACATGGGATGACAATATTCATAGTTACATGCCCTGGGTATTCTAACCTGCCCATCCTAATCATTCCAGTTGTTAACCTGCACCAACAACTCCAGTAATATCACTACCCACCTGTCCTATCCTTCACTATGTATCTATACTCTATCAATTTACCATAGATTATGTGAATATAGGTCATGACTCACAACCTACCCTTCTCTCTCTCACTCATTAATTTATCTTTCAGACAGTGGTTCTCAGAGAATGCTAACTTTCCTCAATTCAAATCAATGAGGTCATATCCAAATATATTTGGAGAGGTAGGAGGCCCCAAATTGGCAAAGACATATTGAAAAAGAAAAATGAAGTTGAAGGTATCACCTTACCTGACTTTAAAACATACTACATAGCTACAGTGTTCAAAACTGCATGGTATTGGCACAAAGATAGACCTACTGATATAGATATAGATCCTTACATATACAGTCACCTGATATTCAACAAGGCCACCAAGCCCAATCAGTTGGGAGAGAATGGCCTCTTTAAAAAGTGGTGCTTGGAGAACTGAATATCCATATCCAAAAGAATGAGAGAAGAATACCATTTCACACCCTATACACAAATCAACTCCAGATGGATCAAAGATTTAACTATAAGAGCCAAAACCTTAAAGACCTTGGAAGATAATGTAGGGAAGCATCTATAGGAAATTGTAACAGGAAATGGTTTCATGAACTTCACAGCTAAAGCACGAACAGCAAGAGAAAACACAGATAATTGGGATCCCATGAAAATTAAAAGCTCTGCACCAAAAAAGATGTTATTAAGAAAATAAAAAGGCAGCCTACACACTGTGAGAAAATATTTGGCAACCATATATCTGATAGGATCCTAATATCCTGCATAGACATAAAAATCCTACACCAGGAAAAAAAAAGACAACCCATTTAAAAATGGGCAAATGACCTGAAAAGACACTTCTCCAAGGAAGAAATACAAATGGCTAAAAAGCATATGAAAAAATGCTCAAAATCACTAGCTATTAAGGAAAGGCAAACCAAAACCACAATGAGATACCATCTTACACATATCAAAATAGCAACCATTGAAAAAACAGAAGAATATCAGTGTTGGAGAGGATGTGGAGAAATAGGAACCATCATCCACTACTGGTGGGATTGTGGAATGGTCCAGCCACTGTGGAGAACAGTTTGGTGATTCCTCAGAAAACTAACAATAGATCTTACATATGATCCAGCAATTCCACTAGTGGGTATATACCCAGAAGAATTGAAAGCAAAGACATGAACAGATACATGCACACCAATGTTCAGAGCAGCATTGCTCACAATTGCCGAAAGCTGGAATCAACTCCTGTGCACACTAACAGATGAATGGATAAGCAAAATGTGGAACATATATACAATGGAATATTTCTCAGCTGTTAAAAGGAATAAAGTGCTAACACATGGAATAACATGGATGAATCTTAAAGATCTTATGTTGGGTGAAGCAAGCCAGGCATAGAAGGATGAACATAAATCATTTTTATACTCTGCACAGATAATTTGGTTATAATTTAAAAGAAATTAGGAAAATAGTACACAATGAAATCATACAAAGTGGTTGATTTGAAGATATTGATTTGTAACTGCAACATTGCTGTGGTGGGGTGCTTCTCCTCACCCTTTGCATATACAGTTGCCCATGAAGGGAAAGTGCTCACTATCCTCAGCTCCCTACCCTGCTTCCTGGATGGGTGGAGGCCGCCCTCAGAAAGAGTGAGCAGGGAGCTCGAGAAGCATGAATACGACCATATGAAGGCCACACTGTTCTGTACATGTGTCTGCTTAGAGGGCTGATAGAACCACAGGAGAAGATGGACTTCCTGCTGCTTACTCCCCATTGAAGACCCACTAGAGTGACTCACATCACCAACTGAGACTGTGAGTGCTGAGCAGGGCTTTCTCCAGTTCTCCTTTGTGGATACAGAACCTATGATGATGGCTTTAATTGGGGCTCTGAGAGATTGGTTCCCAAAGAGGACATTCCCACTCTAGATTGGGGGAACTTCAGTGAACACGTGCTACATCTCAGCTTCCTCAGCTGTACATCAGATTCTTCCCATGCAGCCATTCCATTCTCTTCTGGGATTGAAGAGGTCTGCATCATTTTCAAACCTCTTAAAAATGTGTTGAGAATTTAATCTTTAATAATTCTGAGAAATACCTGGCATCTGCACCCTCTGAGGGTTTCTGCAACCATTGCACTATCTCACAACCTAACTTCTATTCTTGTCAGGCCTACATCCCAGGATTTCTGGGATTGCTGTACTATTTCTTAGGGCCACTGGCCTAATGTTGCTCATTCTTATGATGTTATTCCTGTAGCCAATGCTGTTATGTGAAATTTGGCATTTCCTTCCTGACACCAAGAGGTTTCTTCTTGGCATTGCTCTTTCTTTTGCTGTCCCAAGAATGGAGAAGGTGAATGTAGAACTGGAAGCAGAATACCTGAGTCTGCCTGAGACCCAGGAGGGATACAGTAAGAGCAGCCTCCTCAGAGGGTCAACACTGGAGGCCAAAGGAAGGAGGGAAGGGCAAAAGGAGTAGGAGCAAGAAGTCTGCTCTCTGTGCCCTGACTCCTCTACTGCACCAGAAACCAGGTTCCAAGCATTTACCTGCTCCTGCGGACCTGGCCCAACCACTCCTGAGGCAGGTACATCATGCTGGGGTATCTGTGACTTGATACTAGTCCCCAAACCATGTGAACCCCTCCCTGACTTCCTGTCTTGCAAGGCTTTTTTGCCCAAGGGTACTTTCCCCTCCATCTTACCAATACTCATTTCCACATAGTCTGGAGACACCCACAGTTTACAAGTGAATTCCCTGGGCAGCACAATCACACTGCCATTTGGGATCATGGCACCTCTCCCACCCTGTGTCCCTAGCTGTTTGAGACTGCCAACCGCTGCCAATGCAAAATACAGAATATGTTCACTTTTATTGGAATTAATTAGGCTTAAAACTTACAGTTCTGAGGCTGGGAAAATGTCCAAATCAAGGCATCCTCAAAAATGTTGTCTTAACAAGGGTCAGCTGCTGCTGGACTCTTCTCAAGGCAAAATGTTTGGCCTGCCTGTCTCTCTCTGCCTTCTCCTCCAAACTCACTTTCTCCCTGAGCTCAGCAGTGGGCTATCAGACACAATTGCCCACATCTCTCCATTCTCCTCTGACCTGGATATCTTTAGCTTTAAGCTGCTCCATGACTCTAGCGTCTGGCTCCTCCCTCAGCCTCTCAGGGTTTCTCTGTCTCTCCACAGTTGTAGGAGATCCTGGAGCACCCTCCCACATGGAAGGGTAAACATTGCCGCAGTCTTTTTCTGTGCGTTCTAGGTATGTAAGACGTCAGCACAATGATTGGGGTCCATCTTGTTGCCCGATATCTAATCAGAGGCCCTTAACTAAACTAAAGCAATCTAATACTCTTCAGGGAGAAAGAAAATAATCTCAGAAGGTTCAAGATTCATGATGGATTGAAGAACAATATCTCATAATTAAATTCATTTATCTAAATGACTATTGAATGGATAAAGTAATAATGATATCTGTAGGTTAGGACATCAATAAAGAGTTAAAATACACCATAAAATAGTATATAGCATAAGATGGATAAAAGGATATGTCACAGTTTGATATCATTATGAATTCCAAAAATAGATATGGGATTATGCTTCTAAACTGGTCTGTTAATCTGGGCATGATTAATTTATGGTAGGGGCTTTGAGTGGACCACAGTCGGTAGGGCGTTGAGCCCCACCCCTTGATGGGTGGTGTCTCAAACATAAAAGGTCATGGCAAAGGACACAGTTGGAGAATTTTTTGATGTTGGAGTTCTGATGATCAAGGACAGAAGGCCCCAGGGAAAAGAGAAAAGCTATTCGCCTGGCAGTTCACATTTGGCCATGTGTAGAGAGACAAAGCTTAGAGAGCCTCATAGTCTACAGCTGACCTTGTGGAGGAAACAGAGGAGCTGAGCCAGAGAGAAAACATCCCTGGGAAAGAGGAATCCAAGAAGCCTGGAGCCTTGCAAATGTCGGCAGCTCTCTTACTCCAAGATGGGGTAACAGAATTTGGTGAAGGGAGAAATTTATGCTTTATGGCCTGGTAAGTGTAAGCTTCTATCAAAAATAAATACCCTTTATAAAGATGAACAGATATCTGTTATTTTACCTAAGCACCCCTTTGGCTCACTAATACAGGATACAAAATGTTTAAAATATATTATTTGGCAAGTCAATAATAAATAATAAGTGCAGATTTGGAAGGGCAAGAAAAATGTTATAATTTCTCTGGTAAACTTTAAAGAATATTAAATAGTGCATCTCATCCAAATACATAGAAGAAAAAAATTGAACAGAAATAGTCAGTCCAAAACAAAGTAGTCAGGATTTCCTGACTTGCCATTCTGGCCCTTCTTCTGGGGCCACCTTACTCATGCATCTTTGGCAGCTGCAGCTTTCTTATCCTTCAGAAGTCTGAGGAGTTCTGAGTTGATTTGTAGGGTGTTGTTTTTTTCCCATCATGAATCAAGTGCTGTATCACTTCCCCATTTCCTATTTATGAAGTCACCAAAATGGATGTGATGCTGATTTGAAGCAAGAAAGGCTGTGAATGATAGAACAAATAAAAAGGAGATATTGTTGCACTTCCCAAATTGGACACTTAGAAGATTGATATTGGATCTTTTCACTTTTCTAATGAATGAATTCAATGAGATAAATTTCCCACTAAGTAGTGCTTTTGGTGCAACAGACAAACTATGAAGGAGCATAGGACATTAAGAAGCAGAAAGAACCACATAACAAAAGGCGTGTGAGTGAAGCTATATCCACTTCCACAACAGTACAGACTGAAGATAAAGGCAGAGAATGTAAGAAAGTTGGGAAAATATTTTCTCTGACCGCAAGCATTGTTTGCTCAAAATAACACTTCTGGAATGTAAATTCACTTTGAAGGAATTTGTGTCATGCTTACCTAAGCATGAGGGTATCTATGTAAGGAAAAAAGAATGAAGATGATGAGTTTTGGCAGGTTACCCCACATGGTAGTCTTCCCATTTAAGTGTAATGAGTGTGAAATTTTCTTGGAAATTCAAACTCATGACATACCTGAGAATTAATCCTTTGGAGACACCATTTCGGATTTCATGAATTTCGGAAAGCTAGAGTCACATCTCAGAAACATGCAGGAGTAAAATCCTGTGCATGTATGAACTATTGGAAATCCTTCAGCCAGTCATTAAATCTCATTGAGCAAGAAATATTCATATATTAGTTATATTACAATGAACATGGGAATGGTTCCATCTGAAACAAAACCTCATGGAATATGAGAAAATTCAAACTAGAGAGAAACCATATTAGTGTCCTGAAGGTAGTCTTCTTTTTACAGTCATTTTTACTCATTTTAAAAGCCATACAGGGGAACACACAAGGAACTGTAATACCTGTGGGAAAGTTTTCAACATGACAGAAAACATCTTTATTCATTCAGAAAATTCTTACTCAAGGGAAATCAAGTATACATGGGAGTGCTTTATTCAAACGTCAAATTGCAGATACAAGAGATTTCCTACTGCAAAGAAACCCTATGCATGTAAGGTATGTGAAAAAGCCTTTAAGTACAATTCATATCTCACAGAACATGAAAAAAACTCATAGTGGCAGAAACAAAATGAATGTAAAGAATCCAGAGAAGCCTTAAGCCAAAAGCAAGAGTTCATTAAATATAAGAGCATTCATTCTGGAGAAAAACCCTATATAGGCAATGAAAGCAGAAAAGCCTTCAATCAGAAGGAAAACCTCATTAACCATCTGAGAATCCATGTTGGAGAGAAACCCTATGAAGGTGATGGATGTGTGAAAGCTTTCATTTAGAAATCAAGCCTCATTACAGACCAGAGAAGATGAACTGTAAAGAAACCCTATATATGTAAGGAATTAAGGAAAGCCTTCAGTAGCAAATCAAATCTCACTGACCATGAGAAAATTCACAGTGGAGGGAAAACCTATATATATAAGAATGTGGAATAATCTTCAGCCAGAGTCAGTATCTCATTAAACATTAAAACATTCATGCTGGAGAGAAACCGTCTGAATGTAATGAATGTGAATCTCAAAAGAATCTACACCTGCAGTCTGTGCAACTTGTTGCCAATATTTTAAAAAGCGGCTGTGACTTTGCAATTCAGGATGTCTTTCACCTCTTTGAAAAATGCACTTGCAGTTTGTTCTGGGATTTGCTCCTCCCATATTTTCATCCACACCCAACTGTGTTCAATTTGTTACCACTAATTTAAGAATCAGAACTCGAGATTTCTCTTAATTTATATAAAGATGGGCTTTCCACTTATTTCAGATTATCCTGGTTGTTTTCATTGGTTCTCCAATACATTACATTCTGGGTAAGCATTTTAAAAATTACCATTTTAAAAATAATGCTGCCCATTATTGAAGTATTTTCTAATCAGGCACCCCAACTATTTATATTTTTTCAGATTCTTCACCTATTCTGATGTGGATTCAAGTTTAACAGCCACTGAACTACAGTGGGCTACTTTCTACTTAACTCCAATTTTCCCTCTTAATTTAAATCAGAAATGTTCTTGTCATAATTAGATGATATACTTCTAATCTCAAGTAGTTAAGAAGTTAGAAAATTTATTTATGTTTTTAAGTTGTATTCCAATATTTTTCTCATATATGATAGGCTGAGGCATGGATGAAACTAGAGAATGCATGTATTTACAAAGAGAAATGTATACCCAAAAGGATCTGCTAATGCAGATAATTCTGAGGAAAGAGAAATTGGGGTTGAGGCCAGATTAGGAATTTTGCTGTTTGCCAATACAGACATAAATTATTTTTACACTCTTTGCACGGATAATTTGGTTAGAATTTAAAAGAAATTATGAAAATAGTACACATTGAAATTATACAAAGTGGTTGATTTGAAGATATTGGTTTAAATCTGCAACATTACTGGGGGGGCCCTTCCCCTCACCCTTTGCAAATACAGTCACACATAAAGCAAAATGCTCACTCCCCTCAGCCCACTCCCCAGGCCCCTGGACAGGTGGAGGCCTCCCTCAACAAGAGTGAGCATGGAGCATGAGGAGCATGGACACGACCCTCTGAAGGCCACACTACTCAATACACATGTCCGTTTAGAGGGCTGTTAGCACCAAAGCAGAAGTTGGACTTCCTGCTGCTTACTCCCCAGTGAAGACCCACTAGATTGACTCACATCACTAACTGAGGCTGTGAGTGCTGAGCAGGCCTTTCTCCCTGTCCTCCTTTCTGGGTCCAGAATCTATGATGATGGTTTTCTTTGGGGCTCTGAGAGTTTGGTTCCCAGAAAGATATTTCCTCTCTGGCTTGGGGGAACCACAGTGAACACACGTTACATTCCAGCTTCCTCAGGTGTTCCTCAGCTTCTTCCCATCCAAACCCTCCATTCTCTTCTGGGATTGAAGAGGTCTGATCATTTTCAACACTGTTAAAAATGTGTTGAAAATTCAATATTTAATTAGTCTGAGTAATATCTGGTCACTGCACCCTCTGAGGTTTTCTGCAGACATTGCACTATCTCACAACCACACTTCCATTCTGGTCAGCCCGAGGTGCCAGGACTTTCTGGGATTCCTGTACTATTTCTTTGGGTCACTGGCCTAATGGTGTTCATTCTGGTGATGTTATTGCAGTAGCCAAAGCTGTAATGTGAATTTTGACATTTCCTTCCTTACACCAGTAGGGTTTATCTTGGCATTGCTCTTTTTTTTTTGCTTCCCAAAGATTGGAGAAGGTGAATGTAGAACTGGAAGCAGGAGACCTGATTCTGTGCCTGAGACCCAGGAGGGGTACAGTAAGAGCAGCCTCCTCTGAGGGTCAATGCTGGAGGCCAAGGGAAGGAGGGACCGGCAAAATGAGCTGTAGCAGGAAGTCTCCTCTCTGTGCCCTGACTCATCTGCTGCACCAGACCCCAGCTCCCATGGTTTTGTCTGCCCCTGGTGACCTGGCCAACCTCTGCCTGAGGCAGGTACATCATACTGGGGCATCTGTGACTTGATACTAGTCCCCAAACCATGTGACTCCCCTGCCTGACTCTCTGTCTTGCAGTCCTTGCTTGACAAGAGCACTTCCCCTTTGTCTTACCAATACTCAATCTTGCCTAATTTGGAGTCACCCACAGTTTACAGGTGAATTCACTGGGCAGCAGCATCACACTGCTATTTGGGAACAGGGCCGGTCTCCAAACCTGTGTTCCTACCTGTTTGAGTTTGTGAAGTGCTGCCAATACAATATACCAGAAATAGTTTGGCATTTATTGGAAGTTATTAGGGTTAAAGCTTACAGTTCTGAGTCTATAAAAATGTCCAAATCAAGGCATCACCAAAAATGCTGTCTTAACAAGGGTAAGCTGCTGCTGGACTACTGCCAAGGTAAAATGTTGGGCCAGCCTGTATCTCTCTGCCTTCTCCTCCAAACTCACTTTCTCCCTGAGCTCAGCAGTGGGCCATCAGGCACAAATGCTGAAACCTGTCCCTTGTCCTTTGGCCTGGAGATCTTCAGCTTCAAGCTGCTCCATGCCTCCAGCCTCTGGCCTCTTCCTCACTCTCTCAGGGTTTTTGTGTCTTTCCACAGCTGTAGGAGATCCAGGAGCCCTCTCCCACATGGCAGGGTAAACATGGCAGCACTCTTTCTCTGTGTGTTCCATGTATGTAGGAATTCAGTACAATGATTGGGGTCCAACCTAGTGCCTGAAATCTAATTACAGGCCCTTAACTATTCCAAAGCAATCTAACAAAAAGTGACTTAACTGAAAGGTCCCTTTTCTGAATCTACACAATATGTCCTACATACAAAAGTCTAACACACATAGCAATGGGTGGGTAAGAACATACTTTTCCAGTATCCACACAAGACACAAAACAGGCATCAACCCATGGCACAGGGATCAAGAGGGGTTTCCAAAGTCTGGGAGAAATGGGAACTCATGAAGCAGAGGCTGTACTTTGGGTGTGGCCATCATTGTGGAAACTGGGGTGTTGACAACCATTGCACTGCTCCCTGGAATGGTGCCAAGAAGAACTCAATATATGGTGCCCTTTCCACCAAATCTTAGCTCAAAAATCAAGTGTGTAAATGAGAAAGGTGTGCCATTATTCCCATCCCCAGATTCAGAGATCACAGATTTTGCCTGGGGAGGTGGGGTGGGAAGGAAGCAGGTTCTAAAACTGAAAGCCCCTAATTTCTTGTGCAAAGAACTGATTTCATTTACAACAGAATGGAGAAACTCAACCCTAAGGGTGCTCTCAATAGCATGGGAGATAATAGAGGGCTTGAGATTTCATTCATCTCAATCCTTCAGGAAGAAATGAAATAAATCCTTTTACAGATGAGTAAAAATTTAAAATGTTTGCCAGCAGCAACTTACTTTAGAAGAAATGTAAAAGAATATTTTTCAGGCAGCAAGAAAATAATCACATTAGTTTCAAGATTCAGAATGGATTGAAGTACAATATCTGTAAATTAAATTCATATATCTAAATGACCATTGAATGAATAAAGTAATAATGATATCCATGGCCTAGGACATCAATAAAGTGATAAAATACACCATAAAATAATATATAACATAAGATGGGTAAATGGATATGTAACATTTTGATAGTGTTATGATTTCAAAAAACAGATATGGGATTATGCCTGTAAACAGGTCTGTTAATCAGGGCATGATTAAGTTCTGATAAGGGTGTTGTCTGAGCCACTGTTGGTAGGGTGTTGAGCCCCATCCCTTCGTGGGTGGGGTCTCAAACAGAAAAAACATGGCAAAGGACAGAGTCAGAGTAGTTTTTGATGTTGGAGTCCTGATGAGCAAGGACAGAAGGCCCTGGGGAAAAGAGACAAGCCATTCACCTGACAGTTCACAGCTGGCCTTGTGGAGAGAGTCAAAGCTTACAGAACCTAATAGTCTACAGCTGACATTTTGGAGGAAACAGAGGAACTAAGCCCAGAGAGAAATGCAGCCCTGGGGACAGAGGAACCCAAGTAGCCTGAAATCTGACAAATGTCGGCAGCTGTCTTGCTCCAAAATGGGGTAACAGAATTTGGTGAAGGAAGAAACTTATGCTTTCTGTCCTGGTAACTGTAAGCTTCTACCTCAAATAAATTCCCTTTATAAAGACCAACAGATATCTGGTATTTTGCATCAGAACCCCTTTGGCTGAATAATAGAATATATAAAATATATTAAAATATATCATTCAGCTAGTCAATAAGAAATAATAAGTGCAGATTTGGAAAGGCAAGGAAAAGTGTTATAATTTTGCCTGTAAACTTTAAAGAATATTAAATAGTGCATCTCATCCAAATAAATAGAAGAAAAACAAATTGAACAAAAATAGTCAATCCAAGACAAAGTATTCAGGATTTCCTGGGTTGCCAGTTTGGCCTTTTTTCTGGGGACACTTTACTCATGCAACTTTGGAAACTGTACCTTTCTTATCCGTAGGAAACCTCAGTGTTCCTGGGTTGATTTCTGGGGTGTTGTATTGCCCCATCATAAATTGAGTGCTGTATCACTTCCCCACTTCCTAGTTATGAAGTCAACAACCTGGATGTGATGCTCATTTGAAGCAAAAGAGCCATGGATGATAGAAAAAATAAAAAGGGGATATTGTTTTGCTTCCCAAATGTACACTTAGATGATTGATATTGGATCTTTCCTATTTTCTAATGAGTGCATTCAATGGTATAATTTCCCTCTAAGCACTGCTTTTGCTTCACCCCACAAACTATGAAGAAGCATAGGACATTAAGAAGCAGAAAGAATGACATATCAAAAGGCTTGTGAATGAAGTTATATCCACTTACACAACAGTAGAGACTTAAGATGAAGGCAGGGAATGTAAGAAAGTTGGGAAAATATTTTCTCTGAAATCAAGCATTGTTTCCTCAAAATAACACTTCTATGAATGCAACTTCACTTTAAAGGAATTTGCATCATGCTTACATAAGCATGATTGAAACTATGTAATGAAAAAAGAAGGAAGACAATGAGATTTGCCAGTTTGTCCCACATTGTACTCCTCCCCTTTAAGTGTAATGAGTGTGAAGTTTTCTTGGAAATTCAACCTCATGAGATACATGAGAATTAATCCTTCAGGGAAACCATTTGGGATTTCATGAATTTTGGAAAGCTAGAGTCACATCAAGAAACATGCAGAAGTAAAACATTGTATATGTAAGAAATATGGGAAATACTTCAGCCAGTCATTAAATATCATTGGGCATGAAATATTCATACATTAGTTAGTATTGTAATGACCATGTGAATGCCTCCATCTGAAACAAAACCTCAGGGAATATGATAAAATTCAAACTAGAGAGAAACCATATGAGTGTCCAGAATGTAGTCTGCTCTTTACAGTCATTATTCATTCCTCATTTTAAAAGCCTTACATGGGAACATGCATAGAATGGTAATATATGTGAGAAAGTTTCAACCAGACAGAAAACCTCTTTATTCATGAGAAAATTCGTACTGAAGAGAAATCATGTAAATATGGATTAGCTTTAATTCAAATGTCAAATCTCAGATACAAGAGATTTCCTACTGCAAAGAAACCCTATGCATGTAAGGTTTGTGAAGAGCTTTTAGGTACAAATCATCTCACAGAACATGGAAAAACTCATAGTGGACAGAAAAAAAATGAATGTAAAGAATGCAGAGAAGCCTTCAGCCAAAAGCAGTAGTTCATTAAATATCAGAGCATTCATTCTGGAGAAAAACCCTATGCATGCAATGAATGTGGAAAAGCCTTCAACCAGAAGGAAAATCTCATTAACCATCTGAGAACACATACTGGAGAGAAACCCTGTGAATGTGATGGATGTGAGAAAGCTTTCATTCAGAAATCAAGCCTCATTACAAACCAGAGAATACAAACTGGAGAAATACCGTATATATGTAAAGAATGTAGGATAGTCTTCAGTAGCAAATCAAATCTCACTGACCATGAGAAAATCCATAGTGGAGGGAAACCCTATATATGTAAGGAATGTGGATTAGCCTTCAGTCAGAGGCAGTATCTCATTTAACATTACAACATTCATAAAGGAGAGAAACCCTGATATGGTAATGAATGTCAATCTCCAAAAATCCCCACTTCCCATCTGTGCTAATTGTTGCCAATCTTTTAAGGAAGCGGCTGTGACTGTGCAATTCAGGATGTCATTCTCCTCTTGGAAAAGGGCACTTGCAGTTTCTTATGAGATCTGCTCCTCCCACCTCTACTTCCACATTCATCTGTGTTCAATTTGTTACCACTAATTTATGCATCAGAACTGGAGATTTCTCTTAGTTTATGTAAAGATGGGCTTTCCACTTATTTTGAATTATCCTGGATGTTTTCACTGGTTCTTCAATCCATTACATTCTGGGTAAGCATTTTAAAAATTACCATTTCAAAAATAATGCTGCCCATTATTGTAGCATTTTCTTATAAGGCATCCCAATCAGGTATATTTTTTCAGATTCTTCACCTGATTCTGATGTGGATTCAAGTTTAACCACCACTGAACTACAGGGGCCTGCTTTCTACTTAACAGCAATTATCCTCATTATTTTAAATCAGATATAATATTTTCATAATTAGATGATATACTTCTAATCTCAAGAAATTTAAGAAGTTAGAAAATTTCTTCATATTCTTAAGTTGTATTCCAACATTTTTCTCATATGGGTGTGGGATGGATGAAACTAGAGAATGCATGTATTTACAAACAGAAAGATGTACCCAAAAGATCTGCCAATGAAGATAATTCTGAGGAAGAAGGAATGGGTGTTGAGGGTAGAGAAGGAATTTTGCTGTTTGCCATAACAGACATAAATTATTTTTATACTCTTTGCACGGATAATTTGGTTATAATTTAAAAGAAATTATGAAAATAGTACACAATGAAATCACACAAAGTGTTTGATTTGAAGGTATTGATTTGTATCTGCATCATTACTGGAGGGGAACTCTCCCTCACCCTTTGCAAACACAGTCGCCCATAAAGGAAAAGTGCTCACTCCCCTCAGCCACCTCCCCAGCTGCCTGGACTGGATGAGGCCTCCATCAGAAGAGTAAGCACAGAGCTCAAGGATCATGCGCATGTCCATCTGAAGGCCACACTGCTCTCTGCACCTGTCAGGTTATAGGGCTGTTAGCACAACAGGATAAGATGGACTTCCTGCTGCTTACTCCCCAGTGAAGAACTGTTAGAGTGACTCACATCACTAACTGAGGCTGTGAGTGCTGAGCAGGCCTTTCTCCCTCTCCTCCTTTGTGGATCCAGAACCTATGATGATGGTTTACATTGGGGCTCTGAGAATTTGTTTCCCAAAGAGGACATTCCTTCTCTGGCTTGGGGGACCTGCAGTGAACACTTGTTACATCCCAGCTTCTACAATTGTTCATCAGCTTCTTCCCTTCAACCCCCTCTGTTACCTTCTGGGATTTAAGACATCTGCATCATTTTCACCACTGTTAAAATGTGTTTGAACATTTAATATTTAATTAGTCTGAGAAATATCCAGCATCTGCACCCACGGAGGTTTCAGCATACACTGCACTATCTAACATACCCACTTCTATTCTTGTCCGCCAAAGGTCCCAGGACCTTCCGGAATTCCTGTACTATTTCTTAGGGTCACTGGACTAATGTTGCTAATTCCAGTGATGTTATTGCTGTAGGCAATGCTGTAATATGAATTTTGACATTTGTTTCCTTTCATGAACAGGTTTTATCCTGATATTGCTCTTTCTTTAGCTGCCCCAAGTTTGGAGAAGGTGAATGCAGAACTGGAAGCAGGAGACCTGAGTCTGTGCCTGAGCCTCAGGATGGGTAGAGTAAGAGCAGCCTCCTCAGAGGGTCAACACTGGAGGCCAAGGGAAGGAGGGAAGGGCAAAAGGAGCAGGAGAAGGAAGTCTCCTCTCTGTGCCCTGAATCTTCTGCTGCACCAGACCCCAGGTACCATACTTTTAACTGCTGTTGCCCACCTGGCCAAACCCTGCCTGAGACAGGTACATCATAATGGGGCATCTGTGACTTTATACTAGTCACCAAACCATGTGACTCTGCTGCCTGACTCCCTGTCTTGCAGGCCTGGCTGGCCAAGAGAACTTACCCCTCTGTCTTACCAGTACTCATTCCCACCTAGTCCTGAGACACCCACAGTTTACAGGTGAATTCACTGGGTAGCAGCATCACACTACCATTTGGGAACAGGGCAGCTCTCCAACCCTCTGTCCCTACCTGTTTGGGTTTGCCAAGCGCTGCCAATGCAAATTACCAGAAATAGTTTGGCTTTAATTAGAAGTTATTAGCATTAAATCTTACAATTCTGAGGCTCTGCAAAGGTCCAAATCAAGGCATCCTCAAAAATGCTGTCTTAACACGGGTCAGCTCCTGCTGGACTCCTGCCAAGGCAAAATGTTGGGCCTGACTCTGTCTCCTCCAAACTCACTTTCTCCCTGTGAACAGCAGTGGGCCGTCAAACACAATTGATCACACCTCTCCCTTCTCTTCTGGCCTGGATGTCTTCAGGTTCAAGCTGCTCCACGACACCAGCCTCTGGCTTCTCCCTCAGCCTCTCTGGGTTTCTGGGTCACTCCATAGTTGTAGGAGATCCTGGAGCCCTCTCCCACAAAGCAGGGTAAACATGGCAGCCCTCTTTCTCTCTGTGTTCCCTGTATGTAGGACTTCAGCACAGTGATTGGGGTCCAACATGGTCCCTGAAATCTAATCAGAGGCCCTTAATTAAACTAAAGCAATCTAACAAACAGTTACCTAAGAGAAAGGTCCCTTATCTGACTGTAACCAAAATGCCCTACATACAAAATTTTTAAACACACAGCAATTGTTTAGTAAGAGCATACTTTTCCAGCGTCCACACAAGACTCAAACGAGGGCACTAATCCAGGGCACAGGTTTCAAGAGGGGTCTCCTAAGTCCAGGAGACATGGAAACCCATGAAACAGTGGCTGTAGTTTGTGTGTGGCCATCATTGGGCAAAATGGGGTGTTGACCACCGTTGTACTTGTTCCCAGAATGGTCCCAAGAAGAGGACAATATACTATGCTTTTTCCACCAAATCTTAGATCCAAAATCAGGTGTGTAACTCAGAGAGGTGTGCCATTATTCCCATCCACAGATCCAGAGCACACAGATTTTGCCTGGGGCATAGGGGGGACAGGAAGCAGGTAGTGAAAATGAAAGTCCCTAATTTCTTCTCCAAAGAACTGATTACAATTACAACAGAAAGCAGAAATTCAACCCTAAGTGTGCTCTCAAGAGCAGTGGAGATCCTAGAGGGCCTGAGATTTAATTCAACTCATTCCTTCAGGAAGAAGTGAAAGAAATACTTTTACAGATGAGTAAAAAGTAATAAAGATTGCTATCAGCAACTCACTTTAAAAGAAATGTAAAAGAATATTCTTCAGGCAGAAAGAAAATGATCTTGGAATGTTCAAGATTCAGGAAGGATTGAAAAACAATATCTGTTAATTAAATTCATATATCTAAATGACTATTGAAGTGGTAAAGTAATAATGATATCAGTGGCCTAAGACATTGATAATGTCTTAAAACACACCATAAAATAATATATAGCATAAGATGGTTAAATGGATATTTAGCAGTTTGATATCGTTATGAATTCCAAAAAGAGATATGGGATTATGCTTGTAATCTGGTCTGTTAATCTGGGCATGATTAAGTTAAGATAAGCACGTTTACTGGTCCCCAGTCCGTAGGGCATTGAGCCATGGCACTGAGTCAGTGGGGTCTCAAACATAAAAAGACATGGCAAAGGACAGAGTTGGAGTAGTTTTTGATGTTGGAGTTCTGATGAGCAAGGACAGAAGGCCCCATTAAAAGAGACAAGCCATTCACCTGATATTTCACACCTGGCCTTGTGGAGAGAGGCAAAGCTTAGAGGGCCTCATAGTTTACAGCTGATCTTGTGGAGGAAACATAGGAGCTGAGCCCAGAGAGAAAGGTAGACCTAGGAAGGGAGGAACCCAAGAAGCCTGATTCCTGGCAAACATCGGCAGCTGTCTTGCTCCAAGATGGGGTAACAGACTTTGGTGAAGGAAGAATCTTGTGCTTTATGGCCTGGTAAATGTAAGCTTCTACCCCAAATAAATACCCTTTATACAGACCAACAGATTTCTGGTATTTTGCATCAGTACCCCTTTGGATGACTGACACAGGGTATAAAATGTTTTAAAATACATTATTTGACAAATCAATAAGAAGTAATAATAAGTGAGATTTGGAAAAGCAAGCAAAAATGTATAATTTCCCCAGTAAAATTAAAGAATATTAAATAGTACATCTCATCCAAGTACATAGAAGAAAAAAAATTGAACAAAAATTGTCCAAGACAAGTTATTAAGGATATCCTGGGATACCATTTGGGCATTTTTTCTGGAGCCACATTACTTGTGCATCATTGGAAGCTGAACCTTTCTTATCCTTCAGAAGCCTGAGGGTTCCAGGGTTGTTTTATGGGATGTTGTTTTGTCCCCATCATAAATCAAGTGCTGTATCACTTCCCCATTTCCTAGTTATGAAGTCACCAAACTAGATGTGATACTCATTTGAAGCAAGAAGACCCATGAATGATAGAACAAATAAAAAGGATAAATTGTTGCACTTCCAAAATTGGATGCTTAGATGATTGATATTGGATCTTTCCTCTTTTCTAATGAATGCATTCAATGCTATAAATTTCCCTCTAAGCACTGCTTTTGCTGCACCCCATAAACTATGGAGAAGCATGGGAGAGTAAGAAGCAGAAAGAAGCATATAACAAAAGACTTGTGAGTGAAGCTATATCCACTTCCACAACAGTACAGACTGAAGATGAAGGCAGAGAATTTAAGAAAGTGGGGAAAATATTTTCTTTGACAACAAGCATTGTTTTCTCAAAATAACACTTCTATGAATGTAACTTCACTTTGATGGAATTTGCATTGTGCTTAACTAAGCATGAGGGCATCTGTGTAATGAAAAAAGAATGAAGACAATGAGTTTTGCCAGGTAACCCACATGTTAGTCCTCCCCTTTAAGTGTAATCTGTGTGAAGCTTTCCTGGAAAATTAACTTCCTGAGATTACATGGGAATTAAGCCTTCAGAGAAACTGTTTGGGATTTCATGAATGTGAGAAAGCTAGTGTCACATCAAAGAAACATACAGGAGTAAAGCCCTGTGAATGTAAGGAATATTGGAAATCCTTCAGCCAGGCATTAAACCACATTGAGCATGAAACAGTCATACTTTAGTTACTATTGTAATGAACATGGGAATGCTTCCATCTGAAACAAATCTTCAGGGAATATAAGAAAATTCAAAGTAGAGGGAATTTACTCTACTTTGCATAATGAGTGTCCTGATTCTAGTCTGTCCTTTACAGTCATTTTTTATTCCTCATTTTAAAAGCCATACAGGGAACAAGCATAGAAATGTATTAAAGTTGGGAAAGATTTCAACCAGACAGAAAACCTCTTTATTCATCAGAAAATTCTTACTGAAGAGAAATCATATATATGTGGGAGAGCTTTAATTCAAATGTCATTTCTCAGACACAAGAGATTTCCTACTGCAAAGAAATCCTATGCATGTAAGGCATGTGAAAAAGTCTTTAGGTACAAATCATATATCACAGAACATGAATAAAACTCATAGTGGACAGAAGCAAAATGAATGTAAAGAATGTAGAGAAGCCTTCAGCCAAAAGCAATAGCTCATTAAACATCAGAGCATTCATTCTTGAGAAAAACCCTATATAGGCAATGAATGTGGAAAAGCCTTCAGCCAGAAGGAAACACTCATTAACCATCTGAAAATACATGCTGGCGAGAACCCCTATGAATGTGATGGTTGTGGGAAGGCTTTCCTTCAGAAATCAAGCCTCATTACACAAAAGAGAAGGTAAACTGGAGAGAAACTCTATATATGAAAGGAATGTAGGAAAGCCTTCAGTAGCAAGTCAAATCTCACTGACCATGAGAAATTTCATAGTGGAGGGAAACACTATATATGTAAGGAATGTGGAATAGCCTTCAGCCAGAGGCAGTATCTCATTAAACATTACAACATTCATTCTGGAGAGAAATCCTGAGATGGTAATGAATGTGAATCTCCAAAGAATGTCCACCTCCAATCTGTGCAACTTGTTGCCATTCTATTAAGGAAGCAGATGCAACTGTGCAATTCAGAAAATCTTTCTCCTCTTGGAAAAGTGCACTTGCAGTTTCTTCTGAGATCTGCTCCTCCCACATCTTCTTCCACACTCATTTGTGTTCAAATTGTTATCACTCATTTATCCATCAGAACTCAAGATTTCTCTTACTTTATGTAAATATGGGCTTTCCACTTATTTCAAATTATGCTGGTTGTTTTCACTGGTTCTTTAATCCATTACATTCTGTGTAAGCAGTTTAAAAATTATCATTTTAAAAATAATGCTGCCCATTTTTGTAGCATTTTATTATAAGGCACCACAATAATTTATTTTTTTTTCTGTTTCTTCACCTGATTCTGATGTGGATTCAAGTTTCTACTTGAATGTGGCCTGCTTTCTACTTAACTCCAATTTTCCTTATTACTTTTAATCAAAAATGATCCTTTCATCATTAGACGATATACTTCTAATCTCAATTATTTAAGAAGTGAGAGAATTTCTTTATATTCTTAAGTTGTACTCCAATATTTTTCCCATATGTGATAGGGTGTGGGATGGATGAAACTAGAGAATGCATGCATTTATAAACAGAAATGTGTACCCAAAATAATCTGTCAATGCAGATAATTCTGAGGAAGAAGGAATGGGGGTTGAGGCTACAGAAGGAATTTTTCTGTTTGCCATAACAGACATAAATTATTTTTATACTATTTGCACAGAGAAGTTGGTTATAATTTAAAAGAAATTGTGAAAATAGAACACAATGAAATCAGACAAAGTGGTTGGTTTGAAGATATTGATTTGTATCTGCAATATTACTGTGGTGGGCACTTCCCCTTACACTTTGGAAATACCGTTGCCTGTAAAGGAAAATTCTCAATCCCCTCAGCCCCTCCCCAGGTGCCTGGATTGGTTGAGGCCTCCCTCAGTAAGAGTGAGCACGGTGCCTGAGGAGCACGTACATGACATGTGAAGGCCACCCTGCTCTCTACACATGCCTGGTACAAGGCTGTTACCACCACAGGAGAAGGTGGGCTTCCTGCTGCTTACTCCCAAGTGAAGACCCGCTAGAGTGACTCACATCACTAACTGAGGCTGTGATTGCAGAGCAGGGCTTTCTCACTGTCCTCCTTTGTGGATCCAGAACCTATGATGATGGTTCTCAATGGGGATCTGAGAGTTTGGTTCCCAAACAGGACATTTCCTCTCTGGCTTGGGGAACTGCAGTGAACACGTGTCACATTCCAGCTTCTTCAGTTGTACATCAACTTCTTCCCATCCATTGGCTCAGTTCTCTTCTGGGATTGAAGAGGTCTGCATCATTTTCAACACTGTTAAAAATGTGTTGAAAATTTAATATTTAATTAGTCTGAGAAATATGTGGCATCTGCACCCTCTGAGGTTTTTTGACACAACTTCACTTCTATTCCTGTCAGCCCTAGTTCACAGCACTTTCTGGGATTCCTGTACTATTTTTTTGGGTCACTTGCCTAATGGTGCTCATTCTGGTGATGGTGATGTTATTGCTGTAGCCAATGCTGTAATATGAATTTTGCCATTTCCTTCCTGACACCAATAGATTACACCTTGGCATTGTTCTTCCTTTGCTGCCCCAATATTGGAGAAGGTGAATGTAGAACTGGAAGCAGTAGAACTGAGTCTGGGCATGAGACCCTGGAGGGGTACAGTAAGAGAAGCCTCCTCAGAGCATCAATGCTGGAGGCCAAGGGAAGGAGGGAATTGCAAAAGGAGCAGGAGAAGGATGTCTCCTCTCTGAGCCCCGACACCTCTGCTGCACCAGACCCCAGGTCCCAAGCATTTTTCTGCACCTGCCCACCTGGCCAAACCCTGTCTGGAGCAGGTACATCATACTGGGGCATCTGTGACTTTATACTAGCCCCAAACAATGTGACTCCCCTGCCTGACTCCCTGTCTTGCAGGACTTGTTGGCCAAGGTCACTTCCCCACCCATCTTACCAGTACTCATTCCCACCTTGTCTGGAGAAACCCACAGTTTACAGGTGAATTCACTGGGTAGCCTCATCACACTGCCATTTGGGAACACCCAGTGCTCCAATGCTGTGTCCCTAGCTGTTTGAGTTTGCAAATCACTGCCAATGCAAAATTCCAGAAATAGGTTGGCTTGTTTTGGAATTTATTAGGGTTAAAGCTCAAGTTCTGAGTCTGTGAAAATGTCCAAATCAAGTCATCCTCATAAATGCTGTCTTAACATGGGTCAGCTGCTTTTGCTGGACTCCTGTCAAGGCAAAATTTTGAGCCTGCCTCTTTCACTCTGCCTTCTCCTCCAAACTCACATTCTCCCTGAACTCAGCAGTGGGCAATCACACACAATTGCTCACACCTGTCCCCTCTCCCCTGGCCTGGATGTTTTCAGCTTCAAGCTGCTCCAAGACTCCAGCCTCTTGCCTCTCCTTCTGCCTCTCAGGGTTTCTGTATCTCTCCAGAGCTGTAGGAAATCCTGGAGCCCTCTACCAAATGACAGGTAAACATGGCAGCACTGTTTCTCTGTGTATTCCATGTATGTAGGATGTCAGCACAATGATTGGGGTCCATCCTGGTGCCTGAAATCTAGTCAGAGGCCCTTAACTAAACTAAAGCAATCTAACAAAAAGTGACCTAATTGAAAGGTCCCTTATCTGAATGTAACCAAAATGTCCTACATACAAAAGGCTTACACACACAGCAACGGGTAAGAATGAACTTACTTTTCCATGGTCCACACAAGACACAAAGGAGGGCATTAACCCAGGCACAGGGATCAGGAGGGGTCTCCTAAGTCTGGGAGAAATTGGAACTCATGAGGCAGTGGCTGTACTTTGGGTGTGGCCATCATTGAGAAAAACGGGGTGCTGACCACCATTGCACTGGTCCTGGAAAGGTCCCAAGTAGAAATCAATATACTGCGCTTTCTCCACTAAATCTTAGCTCCAAAATCAGGTGTGTAACTCAGAGAAGTGTGCCATTATTCCTATCCCCAGAGACAAAGCACACAGAAACCCTATATATGTAAGGAATGTGGAATTGCCTTCAGCCAGAGGCTGTATCTCATTAAACATGACAACATTCAACTGGAGAGAAACCATGTGAATGTAATGAATGTGAATCTCCAAAGAATGTCCACCTTGAATCTGTGCAAATTGTTGCCAATCTTTTAAGGAAGCAGCTGTGACTGTGCCATTCAGGATGTCTTTCTCCTCTTGGAAAAGTGCACTTGCAGTTTCTTCTGAGATCTGCTCCTCCCACCTCTTCTTCCACACTCATCTGTGTTCAATTTGTTACCTCTACTTTTTGCATCAGAACTCGAGATTTCTCTTAGTTTATGTAAAGATGGGATTTCCACTTATTTCAAATTATCCTGGTTGTTTTCACTGGTTCTTCAATCCAGTACATTCTGTGTAAGCATTTAAAAAATTACCAATTAAAAAATAATGCTGCCCATTTTTGTAGCATTTTCTTATAAGGCCCACCAATCAGATATACTTTTTCATATTCTTCCCCTAATTCTGATGTGGATTCAAGTGTAACAGCCACTGAACTACAGTGGCCTGCTTTCTACATAACTCCAGTTTTCCTTATTATTTTAAATCACTAATGGTCTTTACATAATAAGATGATATACTTCTAATCTCAAGCATTTTAAAAAGTTAGAAAATTTACTCATGTTCTTAAGTTGTATTCCAACATTTTTCTCATATGATAGGGTGTGGGATGGATGAGACTAGAGAATGCATGTATTTACAAACAGAAATATGTACCCAAAAGAATCTGACAATGCAGATAATTCTGAGGAAGGAGGAATGGCGGTTGAGGCTATAGAAGGAATTTTGCTGTTTGGCATAGGAGATATAAATTATTATTTTTTAATTTTTTATTTGTAAAATTATATGTAGGTATTTATTTATATGTGTTCATTTGCTTACATAAATGTTATTTTTTTTCATATATAATTTTAAAGATGCTTAGATTGCATAAATGTTACACAAATATTACAGGGATTCCCATGATCTCCACCTCCCATACCTCCCATAATATTTCACATAAACCTCTTTAGTCAGTGTGGCACATCATCTGCAATGGATATATCCATCCTGGTGCTTTGCCACTAAGCATAGACCACAGTTCACATCATAGGCCACACTGTCTCTGACAGAGATCTGCATGGTATATGCTGCTGTAAAATGGCTGATATCTGTGGCCATAATGTCACTCAGGACAGCCCCAAAGTCCTGAAAATCCCCCAGTATTTCAACTGCCCTTCCCCTCCTCATTACAAAAGCCTTTAGTGGCCATTGGCTTCACCTCATATACCTTCACAGGTATAAGTCTACAACAGAATACCCATAAGTCCACTGTAGTCCATAGCTCTTCCCCCAATTCTGAGGGGACTGGAATGGTGATATCCACTCCCTCTCCAAGTGAGAGTGGGCTTATATCCCATGGATATGATGGATGGGATTATCCTGCCTTCAGTTGCAGGCTCTCTCCATTCCCTGGAATGGCCATTGTCCATCACCGTCATCTCCTCATCAGGTGACTTGGGTTAGTCCATTGAGCTGTAGAGTAGGAGTTGCAGCTCAACTGAGATTCCAGGCACAGCTGGCATATAGGCAGGCCAAAGGCTCCAGTCTCTGGAAGTACACCTACAAACTCCAGCGTCACATATAGGTTTGAATCAAAGGGACTAATGGACCATGTGCAGAGAGGACTTACTTGAGTCCAACTCTGTCACTTTCAGGAGCACAGATTCCAAAGTAGAGCCCACTAATAAGGCATCAATCTCTGGGGCTATCACCCCTTATATAGGAACAGGGTGTCTCCAGTGCCCTCAGGAGTCCCTCTGTGTGGGATGATATACCCTTTGGTGTTCTAGGAGATCCTACTGAAGTGTGTGTAAGTGTTACATCTGGGATGACCTCCTGACTCTTTTTGAAGTCTCTTAGCCACATGAGCACATTTGTCTTTACCTTTTCCCCCTTTTATTCAAGGTTGTTTTTCCAGTCATTTTTCTAGTTGGCACTTGATATAAGTCCCTCGTTGCCAGGGAGGTTCATCCCTGGGAGTCATGTTCCATGTTGGGGGGAAGTAATGCATTCATATGCTGAGTTTGGCTTAGAGAGAGGCCATATTTGAGCAAAAAGGAGGATCTCAGGTGGCAACGCTTAGGCACCCCATAACAGTAGGGCATGTTTCAGTTACAAGAGCATAGACTCATAAGGCTAGTCATCCATAACAAGAACCAAACAGTGTGTCATCCTCTTTTGCCAGACACTGCCCCTGCACTTGGGGGACTGTTGCTGCTCCCTTGGAGAATGTGGCAGAGATCTCCAGACTGGGAATTCAGTATACCCTCATTTATTGAGTGATTGTCTACCCACTGTGACCATGCCCCGTCCCTCGATCATTTAAACAATTTTATATATCTTTCATATATATTCAGATGAACCTTCTCCATGAATCCCCCGTCCCAGGCACCCCCCACCAATGATCCTCTGAAGCCCCCATTGTAACCCTTCTGTGACCTAAACCTTCCTGGAAGAAGAAGCCCATATACTAATGTAATAGAGTTAATAGGAAAATGAAATAATAGTGATAAGCTTAAACGCAAGAGAAAAAATAGAAGAAAATTCAGAAAAAAGAACTAAAAATAAAATACAATTAACGGATTGGGACATTCAAAAAAATAAAATGGGAAAAAACAAAAGAAAAAAAATTTTAATTATTTTTTTCTCCTTTTATCACTGCATAACAGGAGATGTCCAGTGTGTACCATGACACCTTCCCCTTCTTATTCCCCAGTGTCTCCCAAATTTTCATTTAGGTTTCAAAGTAGTTTTAGGTCACTGCAAAGTCACACACTGAATACTAGAGATTCCCATATACCCAAACTCCTTCCCTCTTCATCACCCCATATTAAAACACTTTTGTGTGTGTGTGTGTAGTTGTCAGCATTGTTATAACTGTTATACAGGTAGTGAAACATAGCTACTAAACATTGTCAATGGTTTACAGTATAGTTTACATTTTAGATGCTACGGCTTTATATTTCTTGCTGATATTTACCATGTGCTCTGTCCATTACTGTGGGGTAATTAAGAACATTTCCCATGACCACTAAATACCCCATTTGATCTTTTCTGTTCCTTTGTCCCCATCCCCCTGGGCATATGACACTCCCCTGTCATGGCACATGGGATGACAAGATTCATAGATACATGCCCTGGGTATTCTAAACTGCCAATGCTAATCTATCCACCTGTTAACCCTGCACCAGAAACTCCAGTAATATCACTAACCACCTGTCTTATCCTTCACTATGTATCTGTACTCTATCACTTTACCATAGATTATGTCTGTATGGGTGATGGTTAACAATCTACCCTTCTCCCTCTCTCTCTTGTTAACCTCTCTTTCAGACAGTGGTCCCCAGAGACTGTTAATTTTCCTCAATTCAAATCAATGAGGTCATATCTAAATATATTTGAAGAGGTAAGAGGCCGTGAACTGCCAAAGACATATTGAAAAGGAAAAATGAAGTTGGAGGTATCACATTACCTGGCTTTAAAACATACTACAAAGGTACAGTGATCAAAATTGCGTGGTATTGATGCAAGGGTAGACCTACTGACCAATGGAACCAAATTGAGAGTTCTGATATAGATCCTTACATATACAGTCACCTGATATTCAACAAGGCCACCAAGCCCACTCATTGGGAGAGAATGGCCTCTTTAACAAGTGGTGCTTGGAGAACTGGATATCCATATCCAACAATGAGAGAAGAATACCATTTAACACCTTATACAAAAGTCAACTCAAGATGGATCAAAGATCTAAATATAAGAGCCAAAACTATAAAGACCTTGGAAGATAATGTAGGGAAGCATCTACAGGACCTTGTAATAGGAAATGGTTTCATGAACTTCACAGTGAAAGCATGAGCAGCAAGAGAAAAAACAGATAATTGGGATCTCATCAAAATTAAAAACTTCTGCACCAAAAAGGATGTTATTACAAAAATTAAAAGGCAGCCTACCCACTGTGAAAAAATATTTGGCTAACATATATCTGATAGGAGCCTAATATCTGGCATAGACATAGAAATCCTACACCACGAAAATAAAAAGACAATCCATTTCATAAATGGGCAAGTGACCTGAAAAGACACTTCTCCATGGAAGAAATACAAATGGCTAAAAAGCACATGAAAAAATGTTCAACATCACTAGGTATTAGGGAATGGGAAATCAAAACCACAATGAGATACCATCTTGCACACATCAAAAAAGCAGGCATTAAAAATACCGAAGAATATAAATGTTGGAGAGGATGTGGAGGAATAGGAACCCTCCTCCACTGCTGGTGGGATTGTGGAATGGTCCAGCCACTGTGGAGGGCAGTTTTGTGATTCCTCATAAAACTAACAATAGATCTTACATATGATCCAGCAATTCCACTACTGGGTATATACCTAGAAGATTTAAAAGCAAAGACACGAACAGATACATGCACACCAATATTCAGAGCAGCATTGCTCACAATTGCCAAAAGTTGGAATCAGCTCTGGTGCCCATCAAAAGATGAATGGATAAGCAAAATTTTGTACATACATACAATGGAATATTACTCAGCTGTTAAAAGGAATAAAGTGCTAACAAATGGAATAACATGGATGAATTTGGAAGACCTTATGTTGTGTGAAGGAAGCCAGGCATTGAAGGATGAACATAAATTATTTTCATACTCTTTGCACAGTTAATTTGGTTATGATTTAGAAGAAATTATGAAAATAGTACACAATGAAATCATACAAAGTGGTTGATTTGAAGATATTGATTTCTATCTGCAACATCACTGTGGGAGGCACTTCCCCTCACCCTTTCCATATAGAGTCACCCATAAAGGGAAAGTGCTCATGCCCCTCAGCCCCCCCCCCAGCTGCCTGGATGGGTGGAGACCTCCCTCAGGAAGAGTGAGCATGGAGCTTGAGAAGCATGAACACGACCATGTGAAGGCCTCACTGCTCCCTACATGTGTCTCCTTAGAGGGCTGTTAACACCAGAGGAGAAGATGGACTTCCTGCTGCTTATTGCCCAGTGAAGACCCACTAGAGTGACTCACATCACTAACTGATATTGAGTGCTGAGCATGCCTTTCTCCAGTCCTCCTTTGTGGATCCAGAACATATGATGATGGTTTTCATTGGGGCTCTGAGAGATTGGTTCCCAAACAGGACATTCCCTCTCTGGGTTGGGGGAACTGCAGTGTACAAGTGTTACATCCCAGCTTCCTCAGCTGTTCATCAGCTTCTTCCCATCCAGCCCCTCCATTCTCATCTGGGGTTGAAGACATCTGTATCCTTTTCAACACTCTTAAAAATTTGTTGAAAATTGCATCTTTATTAAGTCTGAGAAATATCTGGCATCTGCACCCTCTGAGGGTCTCTGCAATCATTTTACTGTCTCACAACCCCACTTCTATTCTTGTCAAGCCTAGGTCCCAGGACTTTCTGAGATTGCCGTAGTATATCTTAGGATCATTGGCATAATGTTGTTCAATCTGGTGATGTTATTGCTGTAGCCAATGCTGTAATATGAATTTACGCATTTCCTTCCTGACACCAACACGTTTCATCTTGGAATTGATCTTTCTTTAGCTGCCCCAAGATTGGAGAAGGTGAATATAGACCTGGAAGTAGGAGACCTGGGTCTGTGCCTGAGACACAGGAGGTGTACAGTAAGAACAGCCTCCAAAGAGGGTCAACGCTGGAGGCCAAGGGAAGGAGGGAAGGGCAAAATGAGCATCAGCAAGAAGTCTCTTGTCTGTGCACTGTCTCATCTATGGCACCAGACCCCATTCCCATGCATTTACCTGCCCCTGCCCACCTGGCCAAACCGTGCCTGATGCAGGCACATAATACTGGGGCATCTGAGACTTGATACTAGTCCCCAAGCCATGTGACTCTCCTGTCTGTCTTTCAGGACTGTCTGTCTTTCAGGACTTTCAGTCTGTCTTTCAGGACTGTCTGTCTTTCAGGTCTTTCAGGACTGTCTGTCTTTCAGGACTGCCTGTCTTTCAGGACTCTGCCTGTCTCTCAGGACTCTCCTGCCTGTCTTTCAGGACTTGCTGGCCAAGAGCACTTCCCCCTCCATCTTACCAGTACTCATCCCACCTAGTCTGGAGACACACACAGTTTAAAAATAAATTCAGCAGACAGCAGCATCACACTGCCATTTGGGAACAGGGCACCTTTCCCAACCTGGGTCCCTAGCTGTTTCAGTTTGCCAAGTGGTGCCAATGCAAAATAAAAGAAAGAGGTGGGCTTTTAATGGAATTTATTAGCATTAAAGCTTACAATTCTGAGGCTGTGAAGATGTCCATATCAAGGCATCAACTTAAGATGGGTCAGCTGCAGCTGGATAATTGCCAAGGCAAAATGTTGGGCCTCCCTGTCTGTCTCTGCCTTTTCTTCCACACTCACTTTCTCCCTGAACTCAACAGTGGCCATTCAGACACAATTGCTCACACCTCTACCTTCTCCTCTGGCCTGGATGTGTTCACCTTCAAGATGCTCCAAGACTCCAGGCTCTGGCCTCTCCCTCAGCCTCTCAGGGTTTCTGTGTCTCTCCACAGTTGAAGGAGATCCTGGAGCACTCTCCCACATGGCAGCGTAAACATGGCAGCACTCTTTCACTGTGTGTTCCATGTTTGTAGGACTTCAGCACAATGATTGGGGTCCACCTGGTGCCAGAAATCTAATCAGAGGCACTTCACTAAATGAAAGCAATCTAACAAAAAGTTACCTAATCAAAAGTTCCATTATCTGAATCCATCCAACATATCCTACATACAGAAGGTTACACACACAACAATGGGTTAGTAAGAACTTACTTTTCTGGGGTCCACTTAAGACTCACAAAAGGGCATTAACCCAGGGCACAGGGATTAGGAGGAATCTCCTAAGTATGGGAGAAATGGGAACTCATGAAGCAGTGGCTCTAAATTGGGTGTGGTCATTATTGAGCAAAACTGGATGCTGACCATCATTGCAATGGTTCCTAGAATGGTCCCAAGAAGAACTCAATATGCTGTGCTTTCTCCATCAAATCTCAGCTACAAACTCAGGTGGGTAACTCAGAGAGGTGTGCCATTATTCCCATCCCCAGAGCCAGAGTGCACAGATTTTGCCTGGTGAGTGTGGGCCCAGGAATCAGACTGTAAAACTGAAAGCCCCTAATTTCTTCTCCAAGGAGCTGATTACATTTACAACAGAATGGAGAAATGCAACCCTTAGGGTGCTTTCAAAGGCATGGAGATACTAGAGGGCCTGAGATTTAATTCGTCTCTATCCTTCATGAAGAAATGAAATGAATAATTTTACAGATGAGTGAAAATGAATAAAGTTTTCTAGCACCAACTCACTTTAAATGAAATGTAAAAGAATATTCTTCAGGAAGAAAGAAAATAATCTCAGAAGGTTCAAGTCTCATGATGGATTGAAGAACAATATGTGTTAATTAAAATCATATATCTAAATGACAATTGAATGGATAAAGTATTAATGATATCCGTGGCCTAGGACATCAATAAAGTGTTTAAACACACCATAAAATAATATATAGCATAAGATGGGTAAATGGATATGTAGCAGTTTGATATCGGTATAAATTCCAAAAAGACATATTGGATGATGCGTGTAAACTGGTCTGTTAATCAGGACATGATTAACTTATAACAAGGGATTTGACTGGGCCACAGTTGGTAGGGTGTTGAGCCATGCCCCTTGATGGGTGGGGTATCAAATATAAAAAATATGGCAATGGACAGACTTGGAGTAGTTTTTGATGTTGGAGTCCTGATGAGCCAGGACAGAAGTCCCTGGGGAAAAGAAAGAAGCCATTCACCTGACAGTTCATGCTGGCCATGTGGAGAGAGGCAAAGCTTAGAAACCCTCATGCTCTACAGCTGTCCTTGTGGAGGAAACAGAGGAGTGGAGCCCAGAAAGAAATGCAGCCCTGGGAAGAGAGGAACCCAAGAAGCCTGAACCCTTGCAAATGACAGCAGTTGTTTTGCTCCAAGTTGGGGTAATGGACTATGGTGAAGGAACAAACTTATGCTTTATGGCCTGGAAACTGTAAGCTTCTACCCCAAATGAATACCCTTTATAAAGACCAACAGATTTCAGGTGTTTTGCCTCATCACCCATTTCGCTGAATAATATAGGACATAAAATGTGTTAAAATACAATATTTAGCAATTCAGTAAGAAATAATTAGTGCAGATTTCGAATGGCAAGCCAAAATGTTATACATTTCCACAGTAAATTCTGTAGAATATTAATTATTGTGTCTCATCCAAAGAAGATAAAAAAATTGAACAAAAATAATCAGTCCAAGACAAAGTATTCAGGATTTCCTTGGTTGCCATTTTGGCCTTTGTTCTCTGGCCACTGTACTCGTGCATCTTTGGAAGCTGCACCTTTCTTAAACTTCAGAAGCCTGAAGGTTCCAGGGTTGATTTATGGGGTGTTGTTTTGTCCCCACCATAAATCAAGTACTGTATCACTTACCCATTTCCTAGTTAAGAAGTCACCCAACAGAAGGTGATGCTCATTTGAAGCAAGAAGAGCTGTGAATGTTAGAACAAATAGGAGATATTGTTGCACTTCCCAAGTTCGATGCATAGATGATTGATATTGGATCTTTCCTCTTTTCTAATGAATGCATTCAATGCTATAAATTTCCCTCTAATCACTACTTTTGATGCACCCCACAAACTATGAAGAAGCATAGGACATTAAGAAGCATAAAGAACCACATAACAAAAGGCTTGTGAGTGAAGCTTGTACTTCCACAACAGTACAGACTGAAGGTGAAGGCAGAGAATGTAAGAAAGTTGGGAAAATATTTTTTCTAACTGCAAGCATTGTTTCATCAAAATAACACTTCTATGACTGTAAATTCACATTAAAAGAATTTGCATCATGCTTACCTAAGCATGAGGGTATCTATGTAAGGAAAAAAGAATGAAGACAATGAGTTTTACCTGTTTGCCCCTCATGGTAGTCCTTCCCTTTAAGTGAAATGAATGTGAAGCTTTTTTGAAAACTCAACCTCATGAGAGTACCTGAGAATTAATCCTTCAGAGAAAACATTTGGGATTTCATGAATTTGGGAAAACTAGAGTCACATTAGAGAAACATGAAGGAGTAAAACCCTGTTAAGGAATATTGGAAATCTTTCAGCCAGGCATTAAATCTCATTGAGCATGAAATATTCATACATTAGTTCGTATTGTAGTGAACATGGGAATGCTTACATTTGAAACAAAACCTCAGGAATATGAGAAAATTCAAACAAGTTGGAAACTATATGATTGTCCTGAATGTAGTCTGATCTTTACAGTCATTTTTTACTCCTCATTTTAAAAGCCACACAGGGTAAAAAGCATAGAAATGTAATACATGTGGGAAATTTATCAACCTGACAGAAAACCTCTTTATATATCAGAAAATTCTTACTGATGAGAAGACATATATATGTGGGAGAGATTTAATTCAAATGTCAAATCTCAGATACAAGAGATTTACTACTGCAAAGAAACCCTAAGCATGTAAGCATGTAAAAAAGTCTTTAGGTACAAATCATATCTCTCAGATCATGAAAAATCTCATACTGGAGAGAAACACAATGAATGTAAAGAATGCAGAGAAGCCTTCAGCCAAAAGCAATTGTTCATTAATCATCAGAGCATTCATTCTGGGGAAAAACCCTATAAAGGCAATGAATGTGGAAAAGCCTTCAACCAGAAGGAAAACCTCATTAACCATCTGAGAATGCATGCTGGAGAGAACCACTATGAATGTGATGGATGTGGGAAAACTTTCTTTCAGAAATCAAGCCTCATTGCACACCAGAGAAGACCAACTGGAAAGAAACCCTATATACATAAGGAATTTAGGAAAGCCTTCACTATCAAATCAAATCTCACTGACCATGAGAAAATTCATAGTGGAGGGTAACCCTATATATGTAAGGAATGTGGAATACCCTTCAGCCAGAGGCAGTATCTCATTAAACATTACAACATTCATACTTGAGAGAAACCCTGGGAATGTAATGAATGTGAATCTCCAAAGAATCTCCACCTCCAGTCAGAATTTGTGCAATTCTTTTAGGGAAGCAGTTGTGACTGTGCAATTCAGGATGCCTTTCTCCTCTTGGAAAAGTGCACTTGCAGTTTCTTCTGAGATCTTCTCCTCCCACATCTTCTTCCACACTCATTTGGGTTCAATATATTACCACTAATTTATGCATCAGAACTCGATATTTCTCCTAGTTTATGTAAAGATGGGCTTTCCACTTATTTCAAATTATCCTGGTTGTTTTCAGTGGTTCTTCAAACCATTACATTCTGAGTAAGCATTTAAAAAACTACCATTTTAAAAACAATGCTGCCCATTATTGTAGCATTTTCTTATAAGGCACTCCAACTATTTATATTTTTTCAGATTCTTCACCTGATTCTGATGTGGATTCAAGTTTAACAGCCACTGAACTACAGTGGCCTGCATTCTATTTCACTGAAATTTTCCTTATTATTTTAAATCAGAAATGATCCTGTCATAATTAGTTGATGTACTTCTAATCTCAAGTATTATAAAAAGTTTGAAAACTTATTTATATTCTTTAGCTGTACTCCAATATTTTTCTCATAGGTGTTAGGCTGAGGGATAGATGAAACTAGAGAATGCATGTATTTACAGACAGAAATGTGTACTCAAAAGAATCTACCAATGCAGGTAATTCTGAGGAAGGAGAAGGAATTTTGCTGTTTGCCATAACAGACATGAATTATTTTTATACTCTTTTTTTTATTGTTCATAAAAATCAAGATTTTTCACAGTACACACCAATATTTGTAAAACGATATTTAAATACATATGCATATATGTGCATTTTCTTATGTAAATGTTATTTTATATATATATATATATATTTTTTTTAAAGGTGCTTAGATTACCTAATTATTACTCAGAAATTA
>JAQZBX010005591.1:0-55927 GCA_029593785.1 Cabassous unicinctus
TTTTTTTTCTTTATTAGTGAAGTTATGGGTTTACAGAGCAATCATGTATAAAATATGTAATTCCCATGCACCACTACACTATCACCAAATTGCATTGGTGTGAAGCATTTGTTACAATTGATATTAGCAAATTTTATGATTATACTATTAACTACAGTCCATGATTTATTTTATGGTTCACATTTTGTGTAATGTAGTTCCATGGACATTTTTAAAATTTTTATTCTGTTACCGTATGTACAATCTAACATTTCTCCTTTTAATTACATTCAGATATATATTTCCATGCTATAATTGCATCACAATATTATGCACATCGTCACCATCCATTACCAAAACATTCTAATCATTTCTAAAAGGAAACCTGTATAGTTGAAGCCTTAACTTCCCATTCCTTATCCCCAATTTGTCCCCTAGTAAACTATATTCTAGATTCTGACTCTATGAGTTTGCTTATTTTAATTGATTAAAATCAGTGAGATTATACATTAATGGTCCTTTTGTGTCTGACTTATTTCACTCAGTGTTTCACTAATCTTCATGTTTTCAAGGTCATTCCTTCTTTAGTCTGAATAGCATTTCATTTTATTGTATATATATATCACATTTTATTTATCCATTCATTTTTTGATGGACACTTGGGTTGCTTTTATCTTTTGGCAATTGTGAATAACATTGTTCTGAACATAAGTGTGCACATATCTATTTATTTGAGTCCCTGATTTCAATCTTTAGGGTTATATACCTTATAATGGATTCTTGGGTCATAAAGTAGTTCTATATTAGCTATATGAGGAACTGCAAAAGTGTCTTCCACAATGGATGCACCGTTTCACAATGCCAACAGCAATGAATGAGTTTTAGTATTTCTCTATATCCGATCCACCCCTTGTTGTTTTTCTTTTTTAAAAAATAGCAGCCATTCTAATGGAAATGAAATGTTACCTCACTGTTGTTTTTATTTGCCTTTCCCTAATGGATAATGATATTCAGTATCTTTTCATGTGATTTCTGGCCATTTGTATATCTTCTTAGGAAAAATGTTTATTCAAGTGTTTTGCTCGTTTTTTAATTGTGTTGTTTGTCTTTTGTTCTTAAGTTGAAAGATTTCTTTATATATTTTGGATATTAAACCTTTTTCAAATATTTGTTTTCCAAATATTTCTCCCATTGTGTAGACTATTGATTTACTTTCATGATGAACTCCTTTGAGGAGCAAATGTTTTAATTTTGATGATATCCCATTTGTCTTTCTTGTTCTTTCATTGCTTGTGCTTTGTGTGTAGTCTAAGAAATTATTGCCTAATAAAAGGGACTGAAGATGCTTCCATACGTTTCATCTAGGATTTTGATTTTTCAGTTCTTATATTTAGATCTTTGATCCATTTTGAGTTGATTTTAGAATATGGTGTCAGGTATGTTTTCTCCTTCTTGTGTTGCAAAAGGAAGTCCAGTTTTCCTAGCACCATTTGTTAAAGAGACTATTCTTTCCTAATTGATTGATCTTTGCCACCTTGTCAAAAATCAGTTGCCAAAAATGTGACAGTTGTTCTCCAGGCTTTCATTTCCATTGCTCTATATGTCTGTCTTTGTGCCAGTACCATGCTGTGTGTATTATTTTTTTTTAATTAATTATATTCTTATTGTTAATGAAGCTTTAATTTACATAAATTTTATAGAAAAAATAGAGAGATTCTCATTTGCCCCACTCCCTCCCCCTCCCACACTTTTCTACGTAAACAATACCTTTCATTAGTGTAGAACCTTTGATACATTGATGAACACACATTGAAGTATTGCTACAACCCTGGACTATAGTTTACATTAGAGTTTACACTCTGTCCCACAAAATTTTGTAGGATAGGGCAAAATATATAATGGCCTGTGTCCGTCATTACAATGTCATGCAGGACAATTCCAACATCCAGAAAATGCCCCCATATACAACTATTCTTCCCTCTCCTTCCCCTCAGAACTTCTGGTGGCAACTGCCCTTCTATCAATGATAAAAGTTCTTCAATTGCTAGAAAAATATGTCTATAACAGAATAATAATAAGTTTACTCTAGTCCATTCCAAATCAACAAGATTTGGGAATGGTAATAAACACTGTTTTTAATTGAGAGGGGGCTTAGATCCCAGCGGACAGATGAATGGAACTACCTTGCTTGCATTTACAGACCCTCTGTTCTTGGGATAGGTGTTGTCCACCATCATCTCTTTGTTAGTTGTCCTGTGTGAGTCCAGTGAACTCTAAGGACATACTAAAGTTTAGAGTGAGGATAAGTGAAATAGAAAAAAAAAATAGAATCTATAAAACAAAATTTGTTTCTGTTAAAAGATCAGTAAAATTGCCAAAACTTCAAATAGCATGTTAAATGAAAGAAGAGAGAGGATACAAATTTTAAAAAAATGAAAAATGATAAGGGAGCATTACTACCATCCCAGCTGAAATGTAATAAGTATAAGAGGATACCGTGAACAATTGTATGGCCAATAAATTAGATAACCTAGAAGAAACAGACAAATTCTTACAAACAGAAACTACTTAAATGGACAGAATTACAGTAGTTTTGTTTGGGTCCTTTTTAAATATTTCTTCTCTTTACTGAGTCTCTCATATTGCTCATTTATTATTTTCCTAATGTCCTAAGTTCTTTCCCTGTATTTTCCTTCATCTCCTTGAGGATTATTATGATCATTTTTCTAAAGGTTTTGTTCAATATATCCACATGCTCATCTTCTTCATTGTTGCTTCCTGGATTTTTATCATCTTCCTTTGGAGCTTTCTTTGTCTTGCATTCTTATTGCACACTGTATATTAGAATATTTCAAAATGTTAATTTTAGGATTTATTCTCTGAGATGTCTGTTGCTTCATTTTGTAATTGGCTAGTGGCAAGACAGAGATTTTCTTGAGCTTTAGCCATCCTATTAGGAAGATATTCCCAAGATGATTGCAGTGTTTAGGGTTTTCCTGTATTTCTGGACCTGTGCCTTTTCCTGGGCTTTTTCCTGTTAGTGGTTTTGGAATTCTCTGTTTACTGGAGTTTGGTTGCCCCCTCAGTTTCTCAGGACACAGATCTCCCTTTACTGGGTGTTTAAAGCTACCAGGCCTTTGCCCCAGACTGTCTGCTTCTATAGTTTCTTACTCTCCTTTCATTTCCTCAAGTAGCTATTACCTGGAGGGCAAATTCTGAAAGGAGGAGCACACCTAAAAGGACTTTTTCCAATCAGTTTTACTCAACCGAAACTGGTCCAGAGATCCACAAAAGGGGCACAGAAAGGCTACACAATATCATGGGAAGGGGATCAGGAACAGTGACAAGAATTTCTCTGATGGCTACACCAACCTTAGTTTTCCTGGTCTGTCCAGCAACTTCAGCCCTTCAACTAAAAGTCGCAGGAAGCCCTGATGTACTGCAGTGTCTTTAAATGTCCATCACCATGACCCTGCTTAGGGCAGTTTGAAACAATGGCAATTGACACCCTTGACCAAGCAGGTTTGAAATAATGGCCCCCCTCAGAGCTGGGGCTCCAGCAATCTGAGGTCACTAATCAAAAGTTTTGATCCACGATCAGTCATGGGGAAAGAGCAAATTTTATTTCTTTACTATACTTTATATTATACTATACTCTTCCTTCCACTTTTTCCTGGTTGGGGTATGGTTTTCTTCTGGCCTCTTGAATTTCAAACTTGTTTCAGACAGTTCATGCCTGTGTAATTGTTGTTTAGTTGGAAGGACTGACTACTGGAGCTCCCTACTCCACCATGTTCCCACCTCATCTATATCTTACAAACATCATATAGTTGGTTCCTACTTTTTAATAGAGTCAGTTACAGGACTTTTAGTTGGAGAGTTTAGTGCACTTTTATTTGAAATTGCTCTTTATGTGCTATTTTCATTTTATGTCCTATTTTTGAAATTATGAGTCTTCTCTCTTGTCTTCTTTTTGGCTAATATAATATTTAGAATCAATTTTTTTTTCTCTCCGTTGAATTTTTAAACAATACTTCATTGCATTATATTGCTAGTGCTTTCTCTAGGGAATAAATTTTGCAAACTTAAATTATTGTAGTGCTCTTAAAATTTTTATGATTGCTTCTAAGTAGCCATAATGACAGCATGATACACTCCAGGGTTTGTTCTCCCATGGAATCTTTGAAAATAAACAATAAAAGGCCAAACTATCTTCTACCAAACTTCAGAAGAGACATAAATAATTGCAGTTACAGGGTGAGTACTGAATCAAGAAAATGCAACTTAAACCTGGTAGAACAAGCTCTCCCATATCCAACCTTCCCTGGCACATTGTGGAGTGGACCTGAGCTCTTATTTTGGTTCCTGACTCTATTTTGAAGGGAGCAGAGTAAACCCTATGGGCATTATGGAATGCATGTATATTGTTTCTAATCTATCCAATGGCAGCCGGAAAGTATGACCCAGCAGTTGCATCTCCTTGTTGCTCTTCCCCGAATGTGCTGTGAAGGCAAAAAAAGGTTGTAGACAGTTAAAGCAGTGTAAGAAAACAAGAAATTCAAAGTGGCCTGCAGTTTTTGGATATACAATAGAGCACCCTGAAGGAGTAAATACTATTGAGTCACGTTAGTATAGAAAATGAGGGAATGCCACTGGTTAGAACATAGACACGAAACTGCACCTAGAAACCTCCTGAAGGAAGGAAGCTCTTTGAGAACAAAGTTTTAACTGTTAGAGCTGAAAAGTGAAACAAGACCCTGGTCACAAGTTCCCATTTGAAACTCAAAGGCTAAAAAGAAGCCCCAGATAACTCCAAACAGAAAGGCCTCCCTGTTGTTTCCTTGAAAGTTAACAGGTGAAGGTACAAAAGCAACCAATCAGGACAGCAAATAGCTGAGATCCCTCATTAATATGGGTAAGGGGGAAAAGGAAAGTCCTTAAAAGACCTGCTCCAGGGTCCCACATCGCAGGTCTCACCCTGAAGCACTTATGCACCCATGTCTCAGGTGCATTCTTTTCCTTTTTCTTTTTTCTCAATAAGGTCTATTTACTGGCCTCTTTAAACTCACACAACTCTAAATTCTTTCTAGTGATGAAGCCAAGAATATAGAAACACAGAACCTAGAGTGTTCCACTAACAAATCTGATGAGCCAACCAGGGATCACAGAGGCAAATAATGCTCACAAACCTGATGAAGACTGATGAGTCTAGGTTTTTAATCAGAGCCTGTCTCTGCCCTGTTTTGTCTTATTAGCAAGGCTGCTGAGATTCCCACCATGGGCCATGCCTGGTGGTTTTTTCCTTCCTCAGTCCAAAGGAGGCCTTGGTATTCCTGTTAATGCATTACCATTACCTCTGGGGCCCCCAAGGCAGTTTGCTTGCAAGCCACAGAAGAATAAGTCTGGGCTTCTTAATGTCTGCTTTAGCTGCAAAACTCAATCCCTGGCAGTGCCCATAAAAGGAGCTCTCTCACGGCTACTTACTAAGACCTTTGTAAAAGTAGGCCAAATGAAGGGTCCCTATCCAGTCCCTTTACTAGGGAGGATGTCTGGCTTGGTAACTTCCATCTGAGAGCAGGACCAAGACATCTCCCAAGACCTTTAAAGCCCTGGGGATGCCCAGCAAGCAGAGATCCTGATCCCTGGGAAGCTGGGGCAGTGAGCAATTTCTGTTCAGTCAGGTCTAGAAGTGGGATGCCACTTAGGCTGATGAATGTGTTTGTCTTCCACTACAATAATTGTTGGCTTCTACAGCATTCCAGAAGTCTCCCCATTGGGGTGTCTTCTCAGGAACTGAGATAAGCTGCCTACTGATGATCTAAAAAGGAAGAGGCTAAGTTTTCTCTGCCATGCCACATGGCCAAAATACAAATTAGAGGATAGCCACAAGTGGCCTCTGTATGATACCCTGAATTCCAGTTAAGCCTCCTTCATAAGAGGGAAGGAGGGCCAGAGACCATGTGGTCACATGTCTACTCAAAGGAATGAGGACATGCACAACCATACCAGTTATAGTGAGCTCAGAGAGATTACTCAGAGGGAGAACCTAGAAACCCAAGTTTATTTCTAGAAAAGCTGGTAGAGACAATAAAAAATACCCTTTGGTAGATCCTGATTCTTGAGAAGAACAGAACCCTGTAGGAACTCACTTTATTGCCAAACTTCCTCAGATATCCATAGGAAGTTGCAAAACCTTCCCTTTCATCCCCAAACTTCCATGAACTACCTTGTTGAAATAGCCTTCCCAGTTTTCCACAATCAAGACCATGCTGCTGAGGAGAAACAGGTAAGGAGGGGCAGGCAAAGGGCCCAGAAACAAGCTCACAATTTTGCTGCCACCACCAAAGTCACCCTGACAGCTCAGGATGTCCTTAATCCAGTCTCCATGTCAGGAGGAACCTTCTTCAAGTGTGGTGAGGTGGGCACTGGAAATGTAGCTGCCCCAAGCTACCTCACCACCAGGACCCTCCAGGGACTTGCCTCAGGAGAAGACATAAGGGTTCAAGGTCTCTGTAGCTCCCTGGACCACACTGCAAACCACCAACTAGAAGGAGACTCAGGTGACCCTTGATGTGGCAGCTAAGATCATGAAAGTCTTAATTTACATAGAAACCAATGGCCCATCCTGATCTGTCATTCCAAGCCTCTTTCATCTTGGTTGGGCCTGATAAAGGGACTGAATGAGGAATCTAAGTCTAGGCCATTTGCAGAGATGTCTCAGGGAAGAAGCTGTTAAAAGCCTACAGAATTTTAACCTTTGTAAGAGGTAGCTAATGAAAATGCAGCTCCAATTCATGTCTCATCAGCGTCATGAGCTGGGCTTAGCCCTACAACTCTATACCTAGCAGCTGCCAAGAAATTTCCTGGAGGTTCAAGGCTGAGGGAGTCAGGATAAGATATCTGCCATGAGCCAACACTGTGAGCTTTGTATCAAAGTGTTTATAAAGTTGTGTCTTTCCCCATGGTAAGTAAATGTGTAAAATTCTTTCTCCTGTTCTAATTCATGATTACTTTAACCCTATCAGTCGGCCCGTGCCTAGGAACTTGTAAATCAAATTTGAGGTTTGCCTGTTACAAACTGAATGACAGTGAAAGGTAATCTTAAAATAAGTCTTTTAAGTTTCAATTCTATTTTGCAATTGGACTTAATGTATAGAAGAAACCACATGTAATTAGTTCAACTGCTAGAAAAGTGGGAAAACATAGAAACATTACTGTTACTAATAACAAAGTTTTAATTGCTTAGCTAATACACAAAAGTGCCCAGTTTGTTTTAAAGTGAAAATTTACTAAAAACTTTAAGAGTTAAGACAAGATCATTATATAGATACCTTTATATTATAAAACAGCAAAAGAATAACATCTGATATTGCTATAACTGGGTGGATTTAGCCTAGATTCATTATTGTGGTGATAATTCTAAATTGAGGTTGACTTTGCGTGTGGGTATTTCAAAACTGGTGCCACCTTTGTAATGGTAACTATTTTTCTGTGTTTGACTCCATGGAAACTTCTATTCCACATGGGTTTGGAGAATGAAAATTCAAAACATCCCTGTATCCCATCCTTACACTGGTGTTAATCCTGATCTCTTTCATGTTTATCTAGGGGTAAACTCCAATTTACCTATTCCAGGCAAGAGCCCATAGGTAACCCACAACCTTTCAGGAAAATGCTGCCTGGTGAAATCCTTGGCCCTCATTTGGAAGTCCACTTTTCCAGTCCAGCCCCCACCAGAGTCCTGTTATCTCCAAGGACTGGAGAGTGTGGAGCCTCCTACATTGAGTGCAGAAGACCCTAAAAAAGCAACATATCATGGGAGAAACCAGTATTCCCTAAGACTTCAATAACCTCAGTGAGTATATACTGCAATTTGGGTTGTTTAGCCAAGGTCTTTCAAAATCAAAGTGGAAGATAAGCAAAGCTCTAAAAGGAAAAAAGAAATGTTTTAGATTGTATTTTAAAGCATTGGGAACAATCTGGTTATAAGCCAATAAGTAGGAAGAACAAAATTCTTGTGAAAAGCTTCAAGTTCACAGTATAGGTTAAAACAATCAAAAATAGCCTTCAGAGAAAGATCTTTTAAATATAATGCTAATGGACAGTTAAACTTATCTTGTAAGAGAATGAAAACTATGAGTATCAAAACTAAGCTGTATGTTTCTGTGCATATTATCACACCTCAGTATGGTAATATCACAGTAACAAATGAAAATACTTAAAGGAGCTCTATTCAAATTGCTAAAAGTAAAATAAGTGCTTATATGTACATGAATATTCCTGGGGCTGAAGTTAAAAAACTTAAACAGGACAGAAATCTGAATATAAAAACTATTGGAAAAGAAGGGAGGAGTTTTTCCCAAGCTCCCTGACTTACCCAGGCCCTCCAAAGCCCCGTCTCTATGCAGAAGCTATGGGGCAAGAGCTGACTATGACAAGATAAGGAAATGCAAGTTTAGCTTAAAATTTTTATCTACTGGGCCATAAATCTAAGAGTCATTGTTTGTCCTGTATTTCCCAATTTGAACCTTTTAACAACCTTAAAATGAGAATAATTAATAATCCAATTCTCAAATCTCAGTAGGGCAAAAAGTCCTTAAAAGCTATGAAATTATTTTTCTAAACTATGTTTAAAACAAATTAAACAATTATAATGTGTTATAGAACCTGGCAGTCAGTATGCTTCTAAGGTTATTCACAATTTTGGAATTTTCATAGTATACTTCACTGAAGTATTGATAAAAGAATAAACTAAGAAAAGCATATATTTCTGAAAACCATTCCCCATGAGCTACCAATTTTCTAGTATTGCATGCTGCTAAGTATTCAAAATAAAGAAAAGTTACTTTTGCATATAATCAAATTAAGTCCTTACTTTAACAAGTTCATTTAATTTTAATAGTAATTAAATGTTATAAGAGGTTTGCTTGGAGGCAGTTTCCAAAATCATTTTAGTAACTTAAGTAAACAAGTTACATAAAGTGTGGTTTTTTTTCTTTTTATTAAGAAAAATAAAAGTAACTTTGTCCTAAAATAAAGCCGCTGACCATTAAGAAAAAAGAAAAATATAGAATGTAAACTGAAATGAATATAGAAAGTACAGAAAGTTTGCAGAAAAGGAATCTTTGTGGTCAAAGTTGGGTAAAATTTAATAGGTATATCTATGAAGTTTTAAAAGCTTTGGTATCAAATAGTATATTGATGCAAAACTAAAATTTGTTTCTCTCACAGTTAAAGTGACAAATTTTCTTAAATCATTCATCTGTTTTATTGGAAGGTTAAGAATTTTTCTCCTAAATAATCAGTATACAAAGTAAAATATCTGTTTTTTCATAGCTTCTTATATTTTATGACATCTTTACCATGTCATTGATTGTATAAGAAAATATCTTCAAACATAACAACTTTTAACACTTATCTTTCTCAAAGTCAAACCCTAGAAGGTATCTTTTTATATCAAACCATTGCAAAAAAAATTGTTTCACCTTGTAAAAAAGTAAAGTAATTAAAGTAGTGAAGTTCTTTTAATATGCTATAAGTTAAATAAAAAGGAACTAAAAAGGGTTATAAAAATTAAAAGGAATTTTCTAACTTTGTGATAATCAAAATTGTATAGGTAAAATGCTCATATAAATACTTAAAAATTGGTCCTAGAGATTTATAATATTTTCTGCATAATATTAAATAACGGTACAATGTTGTTATTCAGGATTTTAATTATTTTAAAGATATTACATATCACAGAAACAACCTCTTTTCAGGGAATTAAGAAGCAGATGCTCTAGCCCATATTTAAATAGTCTACCCCACCCCCACAAAAGGAGCAGCCTTATGGTGGCCACACAAAAGGGGTAGATATCAAGGAGCTGCCACAGGGTAGTGCATAGCTAGGTCATTAGTTACTCCTATCTACTAGGTTAGAATACTTGAGTTATTCTCAACTCAAGCCATAAAGTATTGCTTACAGCAATAATCATATCCATAAGGCCACACAATAAGGGGATAAACTTCAACATTGTCAAGCTTTTTTAAGCATTTAAACCAGACCCCCAGTACCATGCATGGTGTCTCTCTACTTGAGTTATTGCCTAAAATGGTCACTATAAACCCTAAAACAATAAAGGATACTGCCATATCTGGCCATGTTCCTGAAGTAAATGGAACTACGCTGCTGCTTTGAACTCCTGTGGCTCTCCTAGTCAGCAATGGCTCAAAACTGTCTCAAGACTGTCTCTGTTTCATAGTGTGAAAGAACACTATGGACCAAGCCAGGAAAACACTGGAGCTTCCCTCCAAGGGCCAACAGTGCTTCAGCATACTGGCTGTGTGAAAAATATACCAATTGGAGCAATAATTACTAGAGTAAGGTAAGCAGAACTTACACAATTGGCTTTAAAACCTGTTCTTATGAGGGGACAAAATGTCTGGTATTGCAAACCTGGAACTCACCCATTGGTGGTCCATGTCTTAAGACCTATGGAAGAAATTTTAACTGTCATTTTGCTTATCAGAGAAAGTCTCCTTCTCTGAGTTACCAGAAAACACTTATGTTTGCCTCTTAGGCTAATCTTCCTGCTTCAAAGAAGCTTATCCAATATCTTCCTCAAATAGCACGCCACCAGGGCAGTTGCACACAACCAAATGGATTGATAGCAGACTGCATTTATCCTGAGTAAAGGCCACTATCCAAGGAAGTGCTAAATGCACCAGAAACATGTGCTGAATCATATGAGTACCAGCCATTGGATGGGCTGAAATAGCTTTTCAGAAAGCAAATCTAAGTACCTAATAACAACATCTTCACAGCCTGAGCCTTGTGAAACCAATTATTTTTGGTATAACATAGACCTTTTTCAAACCTAGCTCAATTCTTTAAGCAGCAGTAGTCCTTTACTTTATTTAATATATATATTTTTAAAAGTTACTTAGATTACACAAATGTTACACAAAAACTATAGGGAATACCATATGCCCCACTCCCCACACCCCCCACACCCTCCCACATTAATAACATCCTTCATTAATGTGGCACATTCATTGCAATTGATAAATGCATCTTGAGGCATTGCCATTCAGCATGAACCATAGTTCACATTGTAGTGTACACTCTTCCCCACACAATTCTGCAGTCTATGGAAAGATATATGATGGCATATATCTGTCATTGCAATGCCATTCAGGATGATTTCCAAGTCCTGAGAAAGAATCCACATTACACCTGTCTTTCCCTCCCCTTGCCCCCAGAACCTCCAGTGGCCACTGCCTCCACATTAAAGCTGTAATTACTTCCATTGCTAAAATCACTGGTCTATTGTAGAATAACAGTAAGTCCACTCTAGTCCATAGTTCTTTCCCGAATCCTGAGGATTATGGGATGGTGATGTACACTCCATCTCTAATTGAGAGGGGGGTTTGATCAATACAGCTGATGGATGGGACTCTCTTGCATGCAATTGTAGGCTCTCTTGTTTCCTTGGTATGGTGGTTGTTAATTCCTCACTTCCTTGTTAGTTGTCCTGGGTGAGTCCAATGAACTGGAGAGTAGGTGTTGCAAATCCACTGAGGCTCAGGACCCCACTGGCACATGGACAGCCCAAAGATTTGAGTCTCTTGGATGTATACCTACCAACTCCAGCACTAAGTATAGGTTCAAATAGAAGAGACAGATGAGGCATATGCAGGGAAGTCATAACTGAGACCAGCTCTGTCACTCTCAGGAGCACAAGCTCCAAAGTAGGGCCCACTGGCAAGGCACCAAACTCCGGAGTTCTCTGCCCTGACCATAGGACGTGGGTGTCTCCAGAGCTCTCAGGAGCCCCACTATATGAGGTAGTATCCACTTTAGCAGTCTATGAGATCCTGCTGAGATGTGCATAAGTGTTAACTCTGGTATGACCTACTGACTTACTTTGAAGACTCTTAGCCATATAAACTCATTTGTCTTTACCTTTTCCTCCTTTTATTCAAAGTCTTTTTCCAGTTACATTGCTAGTTGAGGCTTGGTAGTAATCCCATGGTGCCAGGGAGACTCATCCCCAGAGACCTGTGCCACGGAGAGGGGAAGGTAATGCATTTATATGCTGAGTTTGGCATAGAGAGAGGCCACATTTGAGCAACAAGGAGGCTCTCAGGAAGCAAATCTTAGGCACACCACAACACTAGAATAAGTTTCAATTTCAAGTGCGAAGCCTCACAAGCGTAGGTGTCAATATCAAGGGCCCGTCAATGGATCATCTTACTTCACCAGTCATTGCTCCTGGTCTTTGGGGACAGTTGCTGTTACCTTAGAGAACATGACAGAGCTCTCCAGGATAGGAATTGAATATTCTCTCTTTTATTGGGTGAATCTCTACCCACTGTGACAATGCCCCATGAACATTTGAACACATTTATATACCTTATATGTATGTGCAGGTGAACTTCCTCCCATTTATCTCCTATCACTGATACCCCACACCAATGGTCCTCCCCTGCCTCAGTTGTAACCCTTCTGAGATCCAAAGTCTCTTCAAAAATGAATCCAATAAAATAGCCAAATACAATTAATAGGAAAATGAGGTAATAATGGTAGGTTAAAATATAAGAAATAAAATACATAAAAATTTAAAGAAAACTAAAACTAAAATTTAAAAATTGGGATATTAAAAAATAATGAAAATGTTAAGGTCAGCTTCTTCACTATAATTTCTGGAAAAAGTTCACTCAAAATTCCTGGATTTGAGATTATCTTTGTAAAAATTTGGAGGAAAATTTGACAGAACCTTTATTTGAGGGAACTCATTAGATCATGTCCATCTCGCTGGTGGTACAGATAACTTGACTTATTTTCTTGCATTAAGTGCACTTCATGTATTTCTAAAAAGATTACTTTCCAGAAAGCGAAATATATGATGTTCTGGCTTTTAAAAGGTGAAATATAAATAAATTCCATAATTTATCCAAAAAAAAAATGAAAATATTAAAAAAAATTTTTTTTGACATTTTGCTTTTCATCACTGTAATATCTTTTGTCCTATATGTACAGTGATATTTTCTTCCATGTATTTCCCAGTGTCTTACTTTTTTTCATTTTGTTTTCAAAGAAGTTTTAGGTCAGAGTAAAGTCACATACAGAATGCAGGGGCTCCTATATAGCCAACATCCTACCCCCCTGTCCCCTTTCACATATTAATACCTTTTTATATGTGGATAGTACATTTGTTGTAACTGATATACAAATAGTGAAACATAGCTACTAACCATGATCAATGGTTTACATTATGGTTTACATTTAGACCATGGAATTTTTATAAATTTTGTTGATATTTAACATGGCTTGTGTCCATCATTGCAAGATCACGTAGAACACTTCCATTGCTCACTAAATAGCCCCTGTTTCATATATTTTATTCCTCCCTCCCCCTCTCCTTGTGGCCCACGGCAACCACCTTGTTTCACTCGGATGACAAGATTCATAGTTACTTCAACAACACTGAAGTCTTGACACACTGGTTTGTCCTCACCTATTAGGAGCCACCCAGGCTCTCGAGAGACACCTGCTCCTCTCTTTTAGAACACATGAAACCTCCCCATGATGGGAGTCCAGCTCCTTCCCACTGATTATTTGGATATCCACCCACTGATACAACATGTTATGACAAAATGACCACTCACACACTCTGTCCCAAATACCCACACCCATCCAACACCCTGAACCAGTAACCCTTCCGTGTCATATTGCCATAAGAATGTACTCAAATTTGTGCTTTCAACCACATACCCGCCAGTCCCCAGTGTTCACAGTCCATCCCCCAACCTTCCCCCAGGTCCTTGGACCATCAAACCCACCCGCCCTGCTCTACCCCCCTGTCAAAGCTCTACCCACCTGTCAAAGCCACCTTATCATAGATTATGCCCATATGGGCATTGGTTCACAACCTTCTTCTCCCTTTCTATTTCCTGTAAACCTACCTTCCAGATAATAACTCTCTGAGTTTGCTCAATTCGCTTAATTCATATCAGTGAGGTCATGTAATATTTGTCCCTCTATGCCTGGCTTGCTTCACTCAACATAAGGCCCTCAACATTCATCCATGTTTTCCTGTGTTAACACTGTATTCCTTCTTAAAGCTGAGTAATATTCCATTGTATGTATGTGCCAACTTTTGTTTATCTGTTCATCTGTTGATGGGCATTTTGGTTGTTCCAACTTTTGACAATAATGAATAATGCTGCTATGAACATTGGTGTGCATATATCTGTTCATTTCCTTGCTTTCAATTCTTCTCGGTATATATCCAACAGTGGAATTTCTGGATCATATGGCAGTTCTATGGTTTGTTTTTTGAGGATTCACCAAAATATCCTCCACAGTAGCTGGACAATTCTACATTCCCAACATGAGTGGATGAGGGTACCCAGTCCTCCCCATCTTCTCCAACACTTGTAGTCCTCTGTTTTTTTTTAAATAATTGCCAGTCTAATGTGTGTAAGATGGTATCTCATTAAAGTTTTTATTTGCATTTCCCTAATAGTTAGTGATGTTGAGCATCTTTTCATGTGCTTTTTAGCCATTGGTATTTCTTCCTTGGATAAGTGTCTTTTCAAAATGCTTGTCCATTTTTTAAATGGGTTGTTTGTCATTTTATGTTTGAGATGTAGGATTTCTTTATATATTCTGGATATTAGGCTCCTATCAGATATATGGTTGCCAAATATTTTCTCCCATTGTTTAGGCTGCCTTTTTACTTTCTTGATAACCTCCTTTGAGGTGCAAAAGTTTCTAATTTTGAGGAGATCCCATTTATCTACTTTTTCTATCGCTGCCTGTGCTTTGGGTATGAAGTTCATGAAACCATTTCATATTACAAGGTACTGTAGATTATTCCTTACATTGTTTTCCAAAGTCTTTATGGTCTTGACTCTTATATTGAGATCTTTGATCTATCTTGAGTTAATTTTTGTATAAGGTGTGAGTTGGTGATCTTCTCTCATTCTCTTGGATATGATATCCAGTTCTTCAAGCACCATTTGTTGAAGAGGCCATTTTCTCCCAGTTGAATGTGCTTGGTGACCTTGTCAAATATCAGATGACTGTATATGCAAGGATCTATATCAGAACTCTCAATTAAGTTCCTTTGGTTAGTATGTCTATCCTTGTGCCAATGCTATGCAGTTTTGACTGCTGTATCTTTGTAGTATATTTTAAAGTCAGGTAGTGTGATTCCTCTGATTTCATTTTTCTTTTTCAATATGTCTTTGGCTCTTCAGGGCCTTTAGCCCTTCCAAATAAATTTCATAGTTAATTTTCCAATTCATAAAAAATGCTGTGCTGATTTTTATTGGGATTGCATTAAATCTGTAAATTACTTTGAGTAAGATAGACTTAATGACGTTTAGTCCTCCTACTCATGAACAGGGGATATTCTTCTATTTATTATTTGATTTCCTTTAACAGTGTTGTGTAGTTTTCTGTGTATAAATCCTTTACATCTTTAGTTAAATGTATTTTTAAATATTTAATTCTCTTAGTTGATATTGTAAGTGGTATTTTTTCTTGATCTCTTCCTCAGCTTGCTCATTATTGGTGTAAGGAAATGTTACTGATTTTTGCACATTGATCTCATAACCTGCGACTATGCTGAACTCATTTATAAGTTCTGGATGCTTTGTTGTAGATTCCCCAGGGATTTCTATGTATAGGATCATGTAGTCTGCAAATAATGAAATTTTTAATTCATATTTTCCAATTTGGATGCCTTTTATACCTTTTCTTGCCTCAATGCTCAAACAAGTACTTCTAACACAATGTTAAATAGGAGGGGTGATAGTGTGTGTCCTTGTCTTATTCCCAAACTTTGAGGGAAATCTTTTAGAATTTCACTATTGAATATGACGTTAGTTTAGATTTTTCATATGCCCTTTATCATGTTAAGAAAATTTCCTTCTATTCCTATCTTTTGCAGTGTTTTTATCAGGAAAGGATGTTGTATTTTGCCAAATGCTTTTTCTGCATCTATAGAGATGAGGATGTGACTTTTTTTTTTTTATCTGTTTATGTGATATGCTACATTGATTAGTTTTCTTATGTTGAACCATCCTTGCATACCCAGGATGAATACCACTTGATCATGGTGTATAATTCTCTTGATGTGTTGTCGCATATGATTAGCAAGTATTTTGCTGAGTATTTTAGCATCTCAGTTCATTAGAGACATTGGTCTGTAATTTTCCTTTCTTGTGCCATCTTTATTTGGCTTTGATATTAGGGTAATGTTGTCATCATAGAATGAATTAGGCAACGTTCCTTCTACTCCTATTTTTTGGAAGAGTTTAAGCTGGATTGGTGTTTGTTCTTTCCAGAATGATTGGTAGAATTCACCTGTGAAGCTGTCTGGTAGTGGGCACTTCTTATTTGGAAGGTTTTTGATGACTGATTCTGTATCGTTATTTGTGATTGGTTTGTTGAGTTCATCAAATTATTCTCTCATTAGTGGAGGCTGTTTGTGAGTTTCTAGGAATTTGTACTTTTCCTCTAAATTATCCTTCTTGTTGGCATATAATTTTTCAAAGTATCCTCTTATGATACTCTTTATTTCAGTAGGGACAGTGGTGATAACCCCTTCCTCATTTCTTATTTTGTATACTTGCATCTTCTTTCTTTTTTTCTTTGTTAGTCATGCTAAAGGTATGTCAATTTTATTGATCTTCTCAAAGAACCAGCTTTTGGTTTTATTTTTTCTAGGTCTTTCTTATTTTCTATTTCATTTAGTTCTGCTCTAATCTTTGTTATTTCCTTCTTTCTACTTCTTTTGGGGTTACTTCGTTGTGGCTTTTCTATTTCCTCCAGATGTGCAGTTAGGTCTTTGATTTTAGCTCTTTCTTATTTTTGGTATATTCATTTACAGCTATGAATTTCCCTCTCAGTACAGCTTTTGCAGCAACCCATAGATTTTGATACATTGTGTTGTCATTTTCATTCATTTAAATGCAGTTACTGATTTCTTTTGAGATTTTCTCCTTGACCCACTGTTTGTCTAAGAGTGTGTTTTTTAACTTCCATATATTTGTGCCTAATCTGGTTCTCTGGCCCTTACTGATTTCCAGCTTCATTCCTTTGTAGTCAGAGAAATTATTTTCTATAATTTCAATCTTTCTGAATTCATTGACCACTTCTTTTGTGGAGTAGCATGTGGTCTATATTGAAGAATTGTCCATGTGAACCCAAGGAGAATGTATATCCCACTGTTATTGCATGTAGTGTTCTGTATGTGCCTATTACATCCAGATCTTCTAATATATTTTTCAAAGTATTTGTTTCTTTGTTGATTCTTTGTCAATATGTTCTGTCTAATGATGATAAAGGGGTATTAAATCCACCCTATTATTGTAGAGGCATCTATTTCTTCAGTTAGTTTTTCCAGTGTTTGCCTCATGTATTTTGATGCACCTTGGTTAGGTATATAAAGGTTTATGATTGTTCTTTCTTCTTGAAATATTATCCCTTTTTCTAATATATAGTTTCCACCTTTGTCTCTTATAATGGTTTTGCATTTGAAGTCTATTTTGCCCAGTATTAGTATAGCAACTCCCAACTTTTTTTTATTATTGTTTTCTTTTAAGATGTTTTCCAGCCATTTGTTTTCAGCCTCCTTGTGTCCCTGGGTCTAACATGGGTTTCTTGTAGACAACATATACATGGGAATATTTCCTTATCCATTCTGCCAATCTGTGTCTCTTGACTGGTGATTTTAATCCATTAACATTCAGTGTTATTACTTTCAAGGAATTACTTACATCAGCCATATATTATTTGGTTTTATGTATGTCATATGTTGTTTTATTTCAATTTTTGTCTTTTTTGTTGTTCTTACATTCTCCTCTAACTCTGTATCTCCCATATTTTCCTTTCCACCTTCAGAACTCCCTTTAGTATTTCTTGAAGGGCAGGTTTCTTATTGGTATACTCTCTTAATTTCTGTTTATTTGTGAATATTTTGAACTCTCCATTATTTTTGAATGCCATCTTTGCTGGATAGAGAATTCTTGACTGGAAGTTTTTTTTTTAGTACCTTAACAATATTATACCAATATTTTCTTGCCTCCATGGTTTCTGATGAGAAATGAGCACTTAATCTTATTGAGCTTCCCCTGTATGTGATGGTTCTCTTTTCTCTTGCCTCATTCAGTATTTTCTCTTTGTCTTGAGCATTGAACAATTTGTCAAGTATATGTTTTGGAGTAGGCCTGTTAGTATTTATATTGTTTGGGGTGTGCTGGACTTCCTGACCATTTATATCCATCTCCCTCAATAGGGTTGGGAACTCTTCAGCCATTATTTCCTCCAACACTCCTTCTGTCCCCTTTCCCTTCTCTTCTTCCCCTGGGATGCCTATAATGTGTATATTTTTGCATTTTGTGTTGTTGTTCAGATCCCTAAGTCCCTGCTGGATTTTTTCTATCTTATTGTCCATCTCTTCTACTGTATGTTTGATTTCAGATATATTGTTTTCCACATCGCTAATTCTTTCCTCTGCCTGTTCAATTCTGCTGTTATGTGCTTCCAATGTATTTTTTATTTCTTTATTGTGCCATTCATTGCTACCATTTCCATTATCTTTTTATGTATGCTTGCTATTTTTTCAGTATGTTCTCCCAGTGTCTCCTTAGTATCCTTGATCTCTTCCTTCTTTTCATTAAGTTGGTCCATATTTCTTTGGATGACTTTGATTAGTTGTCCAATGTTCTGCATCTCCTCATAGTTTTTAGGTTGTTCATTGGACAGGGCCATGTATTTCTGTTTCTTTGTATAGTTTGTAATTTTTTGTTGCTGTCTGCTCATCTTTTTCTTGATATGTTTATTCAGTTGATTAGCTCCTCTCTCTACTCCAGGGTTTTATTAAGTTGTTTTTATGTGTGTTTGTTAAGTTTTCTCTTTGACACTTTGTTCCTCTTATTCTATTTCCTTGCTGCTATGTTCCCTTAAAGGAAAAAGATTATTGCCAGAGAAAGTGAAAGAGGTAAGAAAAGAAAAAGGATAATAGTAATAAGAATAGTAAAAGGTAGAAGAGGAACCATATAAGACCTTGGAAAATGAATATTAACTCACATAAACAGTGTAGAGTAATAGGAATAAAAAAGTGGTATACCAACAATGAAATGGGAAACTGAATAGAGAAAAGTATATAGAATGAATTAAAAGGCCAGAATGATGAAGAGAGAGAGAAAGAGAAAAGAAAACACAAAAAGAAAAAAAGTTAATAAAAGAAAAAACCAGGATATACAAGATAGAAATAGAAACCAGAAAAACTGAGGTCTAAACTAAGAGTGGTAGAATGTAAGAACAACAGAAAGCAGAATATAGAAAGATGAAGGAAGGAAAAGAGATAGCATTGGTATACAAAATCTGTATACAGAGTAAAGGTGAAATCAAGGAAAAGGACACACAGCAAATAAGAGACAAGCCAGCAGTGCCTAATTAAGAAAAAGAAAGAAAAAAGAAAAAAAGGTGGGGCAAGAAAGAGAAAAGAAAAACAAAACACACAAAAAACAAACACACAAGCAAGCAGTCAAACACAAACTAAGGAAAAACAGCCTTGCCCCTTACACCCCTGAGGAGCTTCTCAGGCTGCCGGTGTTCATAAATTAATTATTCTGCATCCTGCCCTCTGCAGGTTTTGAAGCAGGTTTTAGCAAGTAAATTAAGTTAATTTTTTTTTAAGTAACTTTTTTTTTAGGGAAAATAAGAGACTCAAGAGAAACTAATGCAAAAATAATGTCTATGTTCTCCCTGTCCTAAAGTATCAGATGGATGTTTGATATCTTGGTCGATCACTGTTCTAGGAGGAGCCAGGAATTAAACTAGGGACCTCCTGTATTCAAAGTGGAACTCCTCTACTGAGCTAACCTTTCTCATTTGGGTCTGTTAACTCTTAATAAAGCTATCCAGTCACTTTCCCTCAGGCAGTCTTGACTCTTTGCAGTTGGGTAGACTTCTGCTGATTAGGAGTCTGTCCCTGCCCCCTTTCTATTCTTATTGTTTTCTCTCCCAGGGCGGCAAGATGCAATAGCCTGTGTGAGTGGTTAACCCCCTGATCTCTCCTGGTCAGGTTGAATTCCATTCTGAGTTTCAAATGGGACTCTGGTGACTGACCTCACCACAGAAAAATGTCTCTCAACCCTCTTCCAGACCACCCCCTCCTCCCAGCAGACCTTAAATAGGCTCTTGGAAGCTTATTAAGTGCTTCCTACTGCCTGCCTCCCTTAGAGGAGTTGAAATTTTGTTATTTTTCAGCAGGAGACTAGTCAATTGCCTGACTCTGCCCCCTCCCAGGCTAAGTTTCTCTATCCCAAGGCAGTTAGTTAAATCAGGCTTCCTCAGCAGATTTGCCTCTTCTCTCTTCCTGGTGCCACTTCAAACTGGAGCTAGCTGGTATGCACTCCAAAGATCAAATGGGGTCCAGGCAATCAAACCCACAAAAAGGAACTGCTCTCCACCCCACGCCAGAACACTCCCACTCTCGGAGAATGCTCCCTCTCACTGGGTGGCTGGCAGGAGTCAGAGTTCACAGAGGCTTCCTGCCAAAAGGGTTTGTCTTAAACATCCACAGATTCCAGCCATGGAGCGAGAAACTCATGGTTTTACCTTGAGCAACTTATCCCCCTCTTCAGCTCCTTCCAGATCAATGCCCTGAAACCCCCAGCTCTGTAGGTTCCTAAAACAATCCACTTGGGCAGGATATTACACCCACTCAGCTGTCACTTGCAAGAGAGATGGTGAGTACCCTTTTAAACCGATGACATCTTGCTGCTTCCACCAGCAGTAGTTCTTTAAAACCATAACCAAACATGAATGGAATAGCACTCCATTTTTGCTGTCTTCATACCTCTCCTACTCCTCTTGGGTTATAACCTTCCTAGGCATCATCTCAACTATCCCTTTTACACTATTATTCAGTCCCTGTATATTTAAGCTCTTAACTCAATTTATCTCTACCAAAATTATTACATTCCAAAACAAAGACAGGCTTCTACTCATGAATGAATACCATCCAGTTCTAATGATGAAAACAAATGTCCTTCCTTCTAGCTCTAGTAGCATAGCAAGAGAGTTTTTGCACTCTGTCAGGCAGAAACCACAGTTCCTAATCAGAAGGAAACAGATACAGAAGAATAACTTTCACCCTTCACTCCGCCTTAAGATTAAATATGTACAAACTCTCTCAGGAAGGATTTGAGGAAGGATAAAATAGGGAAGTGAGGAGGAAGGGGGGAGAAGACAAATAAGCCTAGTTAGAGAAAATGAGGCATTGACCTGTTTACTAGCATTAACCTGTGGAGTCACACAAGCAAGTTAGGAAGGGGCAGCTTACAAGCACATGCACCCTGCAGCTTGCAGCACACACAACCAAAGGCTGTGTTATAAGAAGGCATCCATCAAAGATGGAAGGAGCAAGGGGACACCACCACCGTCCATCCACCTAGTTTTCAGGTTACCCCACACCTCATGAACAGTGACATTATGCTTTGTGGACAGTGACCAGGGCAAATCAACACCGGTCAACATGCCCTCTAGATGTCATGAAGAACAGCCATAAACCATTCACCACTGGACAGCACCCCCACACCACTAGGCACCCAACTCCTCTGAGTCCCCACACCCTAAGCCTTGCTTATCAGTGCAGACCCTGTAATCCTACATACCCAAAAACCAAGGGACCCCATGGCAGAACTTTTCATTTTCTCCCTTGACATGCCCAACTTTAACTCTGAAAGGTGTACTTTCTTTATCATGCTTTAACCCCCAATAAATTATTTGTTTCCCTGATTAATTTGTGGCTCATCCTTGAATTGTTTCTCACAACAAAGCCGAGAACTTATACACCTGGACACTATCAATATCAAAACCTTTGATAAGAATGTAAAAACCTCTGATGGGAGTAGTATACTTTTGAAGAAATTCAGTCACATCATAGTGTGGTGATGAAAAATGTGAGCTCTAAATTCAGACTGTCCTGGTTCAAATGTGAGCTTGTTCTTAAAGCTGTTAATTCACTATGAACAATTTCTGTAATCTAGCTGTGCCCCAGTTTTATCATCTGTAAAATTCAACCATAAAAATACATTTACTGAGTCACTGTTCTACATGCTGGCAATACATGATTGGACCTAATTAGTGATAATTTTTATCACCAGAACTTTGGAGTGGCTGAAGATAAAGAGGAAAGAAAAGTTAAGCAAAATAAATAGAATGTTAGATAGGGTAACTGCTGAGGAAATCAAATGCAGGATTCATGAGGGATAGGGAAGATGAAATTTTAAATAGGGTGTTAAGAATGTGTTTAAGAGAAAGAGAGTGAGAAAAGATCCATGCAATTCTTTTGTGTATATACCCAAAAGAATTGAAAGCAGGGACACAAACAGATAGCACACCAGTGTTCATAGTGGCATTATTCACTGTTGCCAAAAGTTGGAAGCAACCCAAATGTCCATCAAGAGATAAATGGATAAGCAAATTGTGGTATATACTTACAATGGATATTACTCAGCTGTAAGAAGGAATGCAGTATTAACACACCAGACAACATGGATGAATCTTGAAAAACTTGAAGTCACTGAAGGGCAAATATTACATGACTTCACTGATATGACTTAAGCAAATTGAGCAGACTCACAGAGCTGGAGTCTAGAAGAAAAGCTTTCAGAAGACAGGAAAGGAGTAGAGGGGGCTGAGCTGATGCTCACTATGTGCAAAATCTATGATAAGGTGGAAGGGGGTGGTTGGGCAGTGAATGAGGGTGATAGGTACAATTATGTGATTGGGTTTGACTGTGCTGGAATGTGAAGAGGAGTAAAGTTGGGGGGGGGTGGACTATTCATGGAACTGGGGCTTCTGGTGGAAAGAGCTCTGGGGATTTGTAGGTCTGTGATTAAAATGACAATGGTAGGGTTGTTCTTTTGGCAAATAGGGCAGGAGAAGGATAATGTTGCAGGGTGTTGGGGGCTGGGTAATATATGGGACAGTGTGCACCTAGGGCATGTTTCTATGGAATATGTAAGTGTTCATCTTGTCATAGTGTGTTAACTCAGTGGGTGGAGAGACTCACACATTAAACAAGAAAATATTAACCTTCCATTCTGGGGTGTTCTGCTATGTTTTCAGTTAGAGGGGCAAAGATCTCTCAAGAACATAGGCAGTGCTTAATAAAAATAAACAGACCAATATGTCAAGCCCTCAATATTGTTCCAAGTAACTATGAACCTTATTCATCAAAAATTGAACTTTAGTGATCACCAGAGAGGGGGAGGAAATAATAGAATAGATGGAACATAGAGCATTTTTAATGCTTTGGAAAAGTTCTGCATGATCTTGCAATGATGGATACAGGTTATTTTCAGTTTTGTCAAAGCCTATAAGTGTGTATGGTGCAAAATGTAAACCATAATATAAACCTTTGACTATAGTTAATAGCAATGCTTCAATATTTGTACATCAATTGTAACAAATGTACCACAGACATGTAAAATGTAATTAATAGGGGGGAGTGGGAGATGGTGAGGGGTTAGATATAGGGTAATCCCCTATATTTCTACATGACTTTTCGATAACTTAAATTTTCTTTGAAGATAAAGCAAAAAATAATCAGACACTGGGGGAACATACAGATGAAATCGTTAGTATATATATTAATAAAAGACAACAGATCTTATGGTGATGAAAAACACAATGAAATTAATATATCTTATTTTATTTTGTTTTTATTTCTGTATTTTATTTTTATTTTCATTATTTTATTTTCTTATTTTTTATTTTTTTTATTTTTTTTATTTTTTTCTGAGTCCATTTATTCTATGAGTATTAAAGATATTCATTTAACATGCTTACTAGGGATGAATGCACTGGTCTAAGAAACACAAATATTAAATACACTTTTACATTTTTTCTCATAAATTGGCCAATTGACATGCTAAGTTTTTTACATTAGGTTTTTCTAAGCTTTGATAATGTCATTTTCCTTGAAAATAGTTCATTAAAAATTTTTTTTTCTTTATTTGTTTAATTTTTGGCTTTGTTTTGGGGGAGGTTTTGGATTACAGAAGGGTCACAACTGTCACAGGGAAGGATCACTGGTTTGGGGTGTTTTTGATGGGGGGATTTGTGGGGAGGGGTGCACCTCAGGCATGACTATGTCATATGAATATGTTCAAATGGTCAAGGGGAGGTTTCTTGGTGGGTGGAGGCCCACACAATAACTGAAACAATATTGAATTCCCATCCTGCAAAGTCCTGCTGCATTCTGTAATAGAGCAGCCTAACCCCCTGTCTACATGGGTAGTGCCTCGGAAAGGAGGATAGATCATAACACCAGGCCCATGATGTTAATGGTTGTACTTATAAACTTTGTTCTTGTGAAATTGAAACTTAGCTTAGTATTATACACTGCCTAAGAGTTACCTCCTAAAAGCCTCCTGTTGCTCAAATGTGGCCTCTCTCTAAACCAAACTCAACATATACATGTACTACCTTCCCTCTGTTGTGGGACAGGACCTCCAGGGATGAGTATCCCATATACTGAGGGATTATTACCAAGCACCAACAAGTGATATATTTGTCAAAAAACCTTGTCCAGAAGTGGGAAATATTCAATTCAAATGAGTTTTTATGGTTAAGAGATTTGTTAGGGTGGAATGCAAATATGAACTAAAGTAGACTTATTATTATTTTACTAATGGAAGAAATTGTATGAATTATATAAAGGCAGTGGCCTGAAGAGTCTCGAAGGGGTGGGAGAGGGAAGAATATGTGTAACATGGGGCATTTTTGGAATGTTGGAATTGTCCTGAATGAAATTGCAGTGAGAGTTACAGGCCATTATACGTTTTATCAAAACCCATAAAATTGTGCGGTGCAAAGTGTAAACTATAATGTAAACTATAGACCATGTTTAGTAACAATGCATCAATATGTATTCATGAATTTTAACAAATGTACCACACTAATGAAAAATGTTGTTAAAGGCGGGAAGTGGAGGAGGAGGGAATGGGGTATATGAAGAATCCCCTGTATTCTTTTTAATTTTTTTAATTTTTAAAAATTATTTATTTATTTATTTCCCCCATCCCCTCATTGTTTGCGTTCACTGTGTCTGTTGTGTGCTGGTCTTCTTTTTAGGAGGCACCAGGAACTGAACCTTGGACCTCCGATGTGGAAGGGATATGCCTAACCACGCTCCCTGCTTTGTTGTGTCACTCATTATGTTTTTCCTTGTATCTCCTATTGTATCATCTTGTTGCATCAGCTCACCACACCTGCCCATCATGCCAGTTCACTGTCTTGCTTGTCTTCTTCAGGAAGCACCAGTAACTGAACCTGGGACCTCCCATGTGGTACATGGGAGCTCAATTGCTTGAGCCACATCTGCTTCCCTACCTGTTTTTTAAAAATATTTATTTATTTATTTCTCCCCACCACTCATAGTTTAATGCTTGCTTTCTGCTCTCTGTGTGTTCTTCTGTGTTTGCTTGTCTTCTCTTTAGGCGGCACCAGAGAACAATCCTGGGGCCTTCTGGAGTGGAGAGAGGCACTCAATCTCTTGCACCACCTCAGCTCCCTGGTCTGCCGCACCTCTTATTGTCTCTCTTTGTGCCTCTTTTTGTTGCATCATCTTGCTGCGCTAGCTTTCTGCACAGGCCAGCACTCCCTACAGGCCAGCATTCCATGTGGGCCAGCTCTCTGCTCAGGCCAGCTTTCTGCTCAGGCCAGCTCGCCCCATGGGACAACTTGCTTTTTACCAGGAGGCTCCAGGAATCGAACCTTGGGACTTATATATGGTAGACAGGAGGCCAGTCACTTGAGCCACATCTGCTTCCCGTCCCCCTGTAATTTTTATGTAACATTTATGTAATTTAACTTACTTTTAAAAAAATTGTTGCTGAAAAAAAGGCTTCTCAAAGACATCTTTAATTGCAAACAAAAGAAAGAGAAATTGCAATAAACATAGATTCCAAACAATATAGTGATTGGAGTAAAAATAAATCATAATATAATATTTTATATGGGTATATTTATGATGAGTTAAAATTTGCATAGAAATCCAGAATGTAGAGGAAAATAAAGCACATTTTAATTTTTAAATAAATTAATGAGCAGTGATGATCTGGTGAAAATTGTTAATCATTTTAATCATAAAACAGATATTGAAGATTATTTTAGTCATTGAAAAATCATTTAGGAAAGTACCCAAAAACAATTGAACAACAAAAATCTTAGTGTTAATTAAAAGAATACAAATAACTTGAATTAAAAAAATATATATCTAATAATCATTGTAAAAATTTAAATAAAAATTCTTGTAAAATCAATAAAATAAGCTTTCTTAAATACACACTGATTAGCAGAGAAATGTAAAACTGCAATTCTGGGCTTATAGACAAAATTTTTAAAAGAAATTTTAGCAAATTATCTCATTAAATTTTATTGCATGTCACAATATTTTTATTCATTATCCATTCTTACCTCTATTTTCTGTATTAAAGTTTTTAACAAAAATGTTAGAACTTGAAGAATTTATAGCATTTTAAAGATGATAACAAACATAAAAATGAGGAGAAAGGAAACTATTTTTAAATCATATTGAAATTAAACACACACTAACTACTGATATTTCTTGACACACCCAGAATGAGAAGGTTTTCAAAAGGTTATCAGGGAGAAAAAATAGATATATTACTGCATGAAGATAGTTAAGCTCCTGAATTTACACACTTCAGGTCTTAATGCCTTTTAAGATGAGATACTTGAATTTGCTTAAGTACCAACAAATCATTCATCTCACAAGTTTAATGACAATGGAATTACCAAATATTTTAGGGATTATTGGAACTCCAAAGCTGCAAAAAAGAAATAGAAAATGAAAATAATTTTGTTTAAATATTTAATTTATACATACACATGCATAAGATTAGTCTGGAAGACTATATATAAAACCATCAAAAATTGATAGAATGTTTTTCTTTAATATTTAAAATTTATTCTAAATTTTTTTCATTTTTCACATATGCTCTTGTCTATAAATTAATTCTATTAGAATAATTTACTCTGCTTTAAGAACAAATATTGAAGCACTATTTTTACTTTTTAGATCTTTGTTTTTGAATAAGTTAGTCCAAAAGCATTTATTTACCACCAGTGAACTTTTTAATAACCAAAGTTATTGTATAATCAAATTTTGCAAGAATGGAAGTACTGTGATAAATAGCGGCCAAAATTTATTAGTACTATAGAAGTTCTTTCCATTCATCATCTGAATTCCTCTTTATAATAAATCTATGGATTTAAATTTATTATTTTTTCCTGTACAACTAAGGAACTGGATTTTAAGTAGTGGAATTTATTAAGGGATATACAACTAAAAATCTGGTAAACCTTGAATCTAAACCCCAGATTGAACATTCCAAAGGTGCACTCTCTGACATTACTATATTTCTTAAACAGAATTAATGGAATGACTTCTTAAAATGCTCTGAATAATAAATTTCTATGGAACTCAAACATTCATGGAAATTTCTATGATACAATTTGAAAGCAAACTTCACTTTTTATCATTAGTAACTCTAAAATACACAAGTTTTAATTTCAGATTTAACACAAATTTCATGGATTCCATTTTCTATGTAAGTTTCTAAAAACATACACCTGGAAATGTTTCAGATCATGTGTAGTGAAGTAGAGGATGGGCCAGCAGAAATGCTAAATAATGAAAAGATACTTGAATGTTTAGAGATATACAGATTAAATACCCAAATAGGAAAGAAAGAAAAGATGCAGTTGAATGTTTAGTATACTTGTCATTTCAATTGCCTGAGTTCTTCTGTCTACTGCATGATTCTAATGAGAGCATTTTTCACATCGTTGTTACTAAGACTGTAAATGAATAGATACAGCATGGGGATCTCAATAGTATAAAAGACAGAGGCCACTTGATCTTTTCCCAAGTAGTAAGATTTCTTTGGTTTTAAGTAAGTGAAAATCACGGTTCCATAAAAGATGGTGACCCCCAGGAGGTGAGAGGCAGAGTAGAGAAGGCTTTGCACTTCCCTGAAGTGGACTTAATTTTCAGGATAGTAGACAAGATGGATATGTAGGACACAGAGATTGTTTTAAGAGACACATATATAGTTGAGCCAGCAAAAATGAATATCGTGGTTTCAGTGTCATGTGTGTCAGTGCACAAAAGGGTTAAAAGTGGGTTTAAGTCACAGAAAAAATGATAGATTACATTTGATTTGCAGAAGTGCAAGCTGTCCATAGAAAGAAACATGATCAAGGAGTCAATAAATCCAACTATACAGGACCCTGTGATGACAGCACAGCAGTCTTGTGGATATAACAACTTGGTAGTGAAGAGGGTTGTAGATAGCTACATAGTGGTCATAGGCCATTGAGGAGAGCAGAAAAAATTTAAAGGCACCCAAGAAGGCAAAGAAAAGCCATTTGAATGAAGCAGGCTATAAATGAAATAGACTTGTTAGAATTCAACAAGTTCCTTAAGGTTTTAGGTATGATGACCATAGTGTAACTGAAGTCAGGGAATGAAAGGAGACTCAGGAAAAAATACATGGGGCTGTGAAGCTGGAGAAGAAGGCAAATTTTCAGTATCATCCCTGTGTTCTTCAGCACAGTGATCATGTCTATCAAGAGAAATATCATAAAGAGGACCTGCTGGATCTCTTCAGAGTCTGTCAATCCCGTAAGAATGAAGTCAAGCACATTTGTGTTATTACTATATCCCATAGTGTTCAACTGTTGTAAACTATTGAGATATCAAAGGTGATATTTAGCATGAATGACTTCAAAACCACTCTTTACATGAATGATAAGGGATTTTAAAATTAATTTTAATTCTGCTAACTCATAATAAAGAAGAATTTGCAAAGTATTACTGAAAAAACCAACATTAGTTTGACTGCCCTATATGAATTATGAATAAATAATTATTTGCTTATTATGTAATAGAGCCTCATGTATTTCATAATTAAAATGAACTTGAAATTATTAAAAATACTTCTGTTTATTAACACATTCTTCCAGATGAAATATTATAACATAGATTTCACTACTGTGTGCATTGTTAGATCAAAATCAGGGCACAAAAATTTAGTAAATTATCCAGTGTCACAAGTAACTGCTGACTCTGATTCTCCAAGTTTGGTTGGGTCCAGAAATCACACACATAGTACTATATTTCTACTCATTTCATTCAGAAAAACAGAAAAAATTGCTACATACATAAAAACCAATCATAGATAATTTTAAAGCTTTAACTATTGTTCTTTTGTATCTGATATTATTTAATGCAAATAACAGATCAAAAATTAAACCCTAATGCTACTTTATTGAAGTGTCTTGATATTATAGACTACATATTATTATATTTTAGAAGGTATGATTTTAAGTGATTTTTAAAATTAATTTTTTTCTCAAAAATTATAATCTCAATATATGTACATTTCTCAATGATGCAGAATATAATAATTCTGTATTTTCATCTTTTCACATTTTGACATTGCTTAGGTAAGGCTTCTATGATATGCATATGTTCTCCATATTCTTCTAATAATATCCCCATTTGTTGAGATAAATCAAAATTGCTCTAAATTTGAATATAATACTTTCCATAAGCCAAAATTGGTGAAAAACTTCTTCCAGGATTATCTGTCCAGAATTTTGTCATCTTCACATTGTTCTCAGAAATAAAAGGCTTTATAAAGAGTCTGATAATTATGTTATATAACATATAATATTTGTTTCCTTTGAGATAAGATGTTTACTTTTTTGTGCATGCATTTTTGTAGTTGTTCCTTGGTAAAATAAATCAACGCAAAAATTTGTTCAGGTTCCTTTCAAATAGAAAGTTCACTTGGAAATTATGTCACCCAAGTGTACCAGGGAGCTACTATGAGCACAAGCAGAGCAGAATATCACTTACCTATCACCCTGATAATGCCATGGCACATCTTACATTGGGGATTACTGATAGTGCACCATTTGGTCATTCCTGGGACCAATTCTGAGGAAGATTGCTTGGCATTATTCCAAGGATAAAATTTCAAGGGCTAATGAATCCATGTTAGTTTTGCAAAAGAGAGTTGCCTACCCCTTAGAAGCCACAAAATGTTGAACATCATTTTTCACTAATCTTTTGTGATTCTCTGCTTGATGACAGTTTAAAATAGAAGGTATTTTAAGAGAAATACTTAATCTTTGGCTAAAAGACCAGAAAATTAACCAGAACGTTAACCATTAGGGTTGTAATAACACATTTTTACATTTCAGTATTTTTATATTTAAAAGTGTGTCACTATAATATGGAATAAGCCATGTTCATGACACAAAACTTACAGTACAACAAAGTTCAAAAAAAACAAAATGTAAATCATTCTTAAGTATTGTTAATCTTTAGGTATATTTTCTTCGAATCATTTTCCTTTGTGCATATATGCTTATTTTAATGTATATTTATGTATTCAGAGAATTTTTATGAAACTACATTTTCAGTCACATCTTTATTTTATTTTAAATATTATAATACAAATTTATCTTTTTTAAATACAACTTTTTGAATTGCATTGGCTCCTACCCCATAATTAACATTTTTCTAGGGATGCACACAAGCAAATTAATGGGTATATTTGAGGCATCAAGAGGAAAACATGGGGGAGTTTCTCCATTCAGTTTTGTCAGTGTCACCTAATTCAACTTCAGAGAAGATATTTTGTATAATCAGCTACAACAATGTTCATGCAACCTGTTTCATTATTTTATTGTATTTTTCTCATGTTATATTAAACAGGATAAAAGAAAAGAAAATATAAGTGTGTGCTGAAATGAGGAAAGATTGTATAATTAATTCAATGGCCAAAAGCTCAATGAATTGCTTTCTTGTGACTCATGCATTAATTAATAATAATGAAATAAAATTTCATGTAGCTCTATAAGCAACTTGTACAAGAAAAACTTTTCACACCTCAGTATTTCAGGAGATAATTTGATTGTATGGCTCATGGAATTATAAAATAATATGTTGCATATTTGATGAACATTTAGAAGTACAATTCTTTTCTTCATTAGAAAATTAGTGATATTGAGGAAAGCTAATTTGGAGTTTAGAAAGATTTATAGGTGATCTTTGGGATTAAGCCAAATGAGAGACTAATGGAGACATTCTACGTCAATGCCACCTCAAAAGGGTGTTCTTACAACTTACAAAGCCACCGTGAGTGATTTTTATTTCCCAGCATTGAAGATTATTTCTATGGTCATTTTGTGTACTTTAAATAATATAAGTAAATTTGAAGAAAAAATATTTATGAAAGTGATTTTATGGTGAATCTTTTTGCAGTATCTTTATTCATGGTATTTCAATACATCGTTTTTTTAAACAATTTTATTAACACACCATGCTCTCTGTATAAACACAGAGTTGTGTATTCAGCACCACAGTTTTAGAACATCTTCACTATTACAAAAAGAAAAATCCAATATTCCTGTATCCTTTGATTATTGACCCTTAGCATGGGTTTAGTTCCTTTGATACAATTGATGAAAAATATTATAATTTTACTGTTACATATAGTCCATAGATATCATCAGTTGTATTTTTCCCATATATCAACCTATTATTAACACTTTATAATAGTCACACACATTATTGTTTTATACAATATCATTATTATATTTTTACTATTAACCACAGTCCTCACCCACAACCAATTTATTATGTTATACAGTCCCAGGTTCATCCTCCAGGTTTATTATACACATACAAGACCCTAAACTTCCCCTTTCAATCACAATCTCTTCCAGAAATCATCACTGTTAATTACACTCACATTAATGTGTAATTACCAAATTTTTAAAATCAACCTTATCAAAAATTCTGCACACATTAAGCATTAGCTCCCTCTGAATTAAAAAAGACATTACAATATTAAAAAAAAAAACATAATCAGTACAAAACTAAGTACAAAATCACATCATAAACAGTTTAGAGAAAATAAGTTTGTCTTGGGGCAAAGTCCTGTCTGCTGTAGAGCTCTGAAACTTACAAAACCATTTATCTGATTCCAATATACAAATGTTCAGACAAAGGATTATCATTTGCATTACAATAAGGAGAAATTGGGAGAGAAACATGAGTCATGTGTCCACTACAGTTCTGTAAACCTGCAGAACATACTTCCTTAGATGTCAAAGTCTGAGAGTCATTCTTAAGATAATTATTTCTTCTCCCTGAGTCCTCATGGGGACCCAACCCTTTCCACAGGCTTGCCCAATGGCTGTTTCCTTGGTTCCACTCTCATCAAGCTCTGGGTGTTGACCAAACTCCAGTCCTCACCCTCCAAGACTTTTGGGATGATTGCCACATTTTACCCAATCTCTGGGTTAGATTCTTAATCCCCTAGTACAGTGAAGTGAAGACAACATCCTCCTTACTTTGGCTTATAGGCCCAACCCTTTCAAAGAAACAAGTTGGTGACCTGGAGTTCCCTAATCCACAGGGCACAGACCCAACCCTGACAGACCTATGGGGTGGTGACCTTAATCTCCATTATCTTTGGAGAATTTGCTCTACCCTATCTGGACCCTGGAGTGGCAAAACTCTCCCTGAACAATGAGCAGGAAAATCCAACCTCTTCAACTGCTGCGGCAAACATCCTCTTGTACACATGAGTAGGGTTCCTCTCTTGGCCCAAGGAAATGTCTTAATTCCAGATCTCAGCTTCCATGGTTTTCCTCTTGAAGTCATTTCCCCTTCAATTTCCCACTTCTATATTCCTTTTGGTCTAAGCTGACAGTGATTTTGTTCATAAAGCTCTCTCAAAAAGCTTGTTGGCTTAGCATGCAAAAAGCAGGGGTCCAAGCCATCAGACACTAAGTCTTTCCACAAATCTTCAATCTTGATTTACAAGTTCCATATTTAGTTAAGTCATCAAAAGGGACACTATTAACTGGGACCTTGATTTCCAGAGGTATGGAATTCCCAGAATCAGTTTGTTTTCTTTGTGTCCAACAGTTCAGTCCTCAGCTTATCTCTCTCTTCTAGCATAGTGCTATAAGCTGTAAAGGGAAGCCATGTCACATTCTCTGAGTTTACTTTGAAAGGTTCTTCAGATAAATGCCCAGACTCACCATTTTCAAATTCTGTCCTCCATAAAACATCAGAAATAAATCTTACTAAGTTCTCTGTGATTTTAAAACATGGATCAAATTTCTTCCAGTTTCCGATAATAGTTTCATCCTTTACTTCTAAGGCCTCATAAAAAGTCTCTTTAGTGTCCACATTCATATCAAGTCTCTTCAAAGCACTGTAGGTCTTTTCTACCAAGCATCTCACAATTCCTCCAAAAACCTACCCCTTACCCATTTATAAAATCATTCCAGCATTTTGGTAATTGCAAAAGCACAACCCCATTCCTGGTACCAAATTTTGTATTAGTCAGCCAAAGGGGTGCTGATGCAAAATACCATAAATTTAATGGCATTTATAAAGTGTATTTATTTGGGGTAGAAACTTACAGTTACCAGGACATAAAGCATAACTTACTTCCCTCACCAAAGTCTGTTGTCATATTTCGGAGCAAGATGGCTGCCAATGTCTGCAAGAGTTCAGGCTTCCTATTCCTCTTCAGGCTCTGTGGTCTCTGCTTCTTCCAATATCAGCTGTAGTCCTCAATAAGTCGCATCTCTCTCCCAGGGCTCATTTCTCTCTAGGCTCAGCTGGCTCTGTTCTCTCCACTAGGCCAGCAGTAGACTATCAGGCTGATGGCTCATCTCTCTTCCTGGGGCATATGCCATGTCTAATGGAGCCTTATCTTCTTCCTTTTGTATCTGCTTCTCTGTGTGTTTACTTACCAGGGCTCCAATATCAAAACTCTTTCTCCTTTGCCATGTCATTTTCTCTGTGAGTCCACCCACCAAGGTGGCAGGGACTCAACCTCCAACTAATGTGGCCCAATCAAAGCCTTAATCATTATTTAATCAAGTAAAAGTGTAAACTCTAAAGATAATACAATATAATATACCCAGAGGGACAGACCAGCTTATAAACATAATCCAATATCTGTTTTTGGAATTCATAAATAATACCAAATTGGTACACTTCCCATTCTCTACCTTCATTATATCTCTTGGTAACCTATACTCTAGATTTTTAACTCATCACATTACTCATTATAACTAGTTCATATTAGTGAGACTATGCTATATTTGGCCTTTAGTGTTTGGCTTATTTCATGGAACATAAGGTATTTCAGGTTCATCCATGTTGTGCATGTATCAGGCATTCACTGTTTTTACAGATGAATAATATACCATCATATGTATGTAACACATTTTGTTTATCCATTTATTGATTGATGGACAATTGTGTTGTCATCAATTGCCATCTTTTGGCAATTATGAACAATACTGCTATAAACATTGATGTGCAAATGTCTATTCTCATCGTGGCTTTCAGTTATTCTGATTATGTACCTAGTAGCGGGATTGCCAGATCATATGGAAATTCTATACTTAGCTTTCTGAGGAATTGCCAAACTGTTCCACAGCAGCTGCACATTTCTACATTTCCATCAGTATTGCGTAAATGATCCTATTTCTCCTAATTATCTCCAACACTTGTAGTTTTCTGTTTTGTTTTTTTTTTAATGTAGTGGCTATTCTCATATGTGTGAAATGTTATCTTACTGCTGCCTCTAATTACTAGTGATTTTGAACATATTTTCATGTCCTTTATATCCATTTGTCTTTTTTTTGAAAAGTGTCTATTCAAGTTTTCTGCCCATCTTTTAAAATTTTATCTTATTTTTAAAGAAGATTTAGATTATATAAATGTTACATTAAAAAATAGGTAATTCCCATGTGGGTCTCCACCCACTGAGATAACACTCAATGATAGATGAACACTTAGGTACTCCATAGAGGCATGTTCCAGTCATGATGAACTCTGATCATCTGAAAGGGTGAATGAGGGTGGCAGTTCCTGGTGTCCACTTGCCCATACTCAGTGGGGACTTTGGGGGTTTGTGTGAGTCCACAAGTGACTTTGTGCTTAAAATTGTTGGTTCAGAAAAACAAAGCCCATTTCTTAATTCGGTATTTTGTAATTTTATTGTTTTGTTGTTGAATTTCTTTATATATTCTACATATTAAGCTCTTATCAGAAATGTGGTTTCCCAATATTTGCTTCCAATGCATAGGCTAAATTTTCACTTTCTTGACAAAGTCCTTTGAAGCACAGAAGTTTTTTATTATGTTGTGTTACCATTTATCTATTTTCTCTTCCATTGCTTGAGCTTTGGGTTTTAAGTCCAAGAAAGCACTGCCTACCAAAAGATCTTGAAGATGCTTCTCTACATTTTCTTCTAGGAGTTATATGGTCTTAGCTCTTATATTTAGAGCCAAGACCATACAGGGTTGTGTACACCGATAGAATCTTTGCAAAACTTGCAAAAACTGGTAAGCAATCTTCCTTTTGACTACAGAAAACAGATAAAGTATTGCAGTAACTGCTTCAGTACAGAATCAAGAAAAAATATCTTGCAACTGGTAGCACACACGGTTGTATCCCTCAACTCCTTCCTGACCCAGTATGTAGCCAACCAGTGTTCTCACTGTAGTTACCTGATTATGTTTTGGAGGGATTAGAGTAACCCCTATGTAAAAACTGGGGTGTATGTATGTTTGTTCTAGTCTATCCAGTAGCAGCCATGAAACTCATCTCTGACTTGTTCTTTTTGTAATTTCCTTCACAGGCAGAACCAGCTTGCAGATAGTGAAAGTAGTGTAAGAAACATTGCGTTCAAAGCAATCTGAGGGAGAAGATCCCTGGCTTTAAGACATGTAAATGAAACCTTGAATGCAGGGAAAGTCTATTTCATAGGAATAGAGGAGACATTCCCATTACCATGAAAGGACAGCACCAGCCAACTCAAAACCAATTTTTAAAGTCAGTGAAAGGAGGTTTTTTTGCATTTTTAAAATTTGATTTTGTAGCTTTTGTCACTCAATGATTTATCTGACATATCTCTAGCAGACCACAAACTTAAGAAAGAGATGGGTGAATAAGTAAATCATTTAATTAAAACATGAAAACATAAAGTGTGCAAGAGTCTTATGACACTAATAAAGACACAAGAAATTATGGCCCATCCAAGAGAACAAAATAAAACTTCAGAAATCATCAAAGAATAAGACCAAATGTTGGGTATACAGAAGAAAGAATCAGTGAAATCAGACAAGACAATTGAAATGATTCATACTGCAAAGAAGATAAAAAGATGGGAAAAGTGAACAGAGTCTAAGAGACCTGTGGGACACCTTTAAGAATTCCAATGTAGTCATAACAGGAGTCCTAGAAGAAAAAAGATATAAAGAAACAGGTGGAATAATAAAAAAAATAATGTCATAAAACTACTCAAATTCAATTAAAGACATGAATACACATTCAATTAGCCTAACAACAAGAAACAGGATAAAATTAGAGAACCAATACAAAACACAGCATAATCAAACTGTAGTTTGAAAAGACAAGAGTTCCTTAAGCTCCAAGAAAAGAGCAACAGGCTTTGAAAAGGCAGTCATTTAAAAATTATGCACTGCATTCTCAACAAAAACCATCATGGAGATCTGAAGGCAGTGAGATAATATATTCCATTTAAAAAAGGAAACAATTTCAAGTAAGAACTTTATATCTCAAAAATTTGTCTTAATAATCATCAATACAGTCCAAAATGAACAAAAACTGAGTGAGATTGTCACCACAGGACCTGGTACACAATCAATGCCAGGAAATTCTTCATACTGAACTATGCAGTGGATCAAGCATTTTAAAGGAATACGGATTTCTGGTAAAGTAACCATATTGATAACTAAAATCCCTACTATTATTTAATATATTTTTGTATATAACTTTTATTTTTATTTTTACAGTTTCTAAAAAGCAAATGTTTAAATAGTAATGACAATTCTGTGTGTTAGGGCATATGTATAAATATAATTTGTATCATGTACAATAAAATGTGGGGGGATGAAGGCATACAGGAACAATTTTACATATGTTAATTAAGTTAAGTTGGTATCAAATTAAGTAAGATTGTTATATATTTATAATGTTCTAGTTAAACCCCAGGATAAACATGGTTCTATGTCAAACTCATAGACTTCAGTAAGCCACATTTAATAATGGATAGAATTTCTATGTGGAAGATTGATAAGGAAATAGAAGAACATAAAATTAAGATACATGGAAAAAATACAACTAGCGTAATGCATACACTATAGTTAACAGTAATATTATAATATTTTTACAGCAATGGCAAACAAGGTACTGTATCAATGCTAAGCATCAACAATGGCAAGGTATAATGAGTTTGGGATTTTTCCTTTTGGAATAATGAAAATGTTCTGAAATGGACTGTGCTGATGACAGTATAATTCCATGATGAAACAGAGCCAGTGAGAATACACTTTGGATGGATTTAACAAGGCAAGGGGCCAAATAACCCAGTGAAAAACCAGGTGAATGATGGATTGTGTTTAACAGTACAAATATGAGAATGTTCTCTCATGAACTATAGCAAATATCCAATACTAATACATAGCGTTAATAATAGGATGGTTTGTGGGAAAAATATAATAAATATAAACTATGGACTATAGACAGTAGTAATATTATGGCAATGTTCTTTCATTATTTGTAACAAATGTGTCACAACAATGTAAGTTGTTGGTAGTGAGGCAATATATGGGAATCCTCTATAGTATGGATGATTGTTTTGTTTACTCACAATGTCTCAAATAAAAAATCATAATGACAATTCTATGGTTGGTCATAAAATGCATAAATATACAATTTGTGGGAATCCTCTGATCTTTACATCTAAGAAATAGCTTGGAGGCCTGTTTCTCTGCCCACAAAGAGAATTCACTACTATCAGTTCCTGCCACAAACAAGAACATTCCTACTTATCTCATCTCCATTATCTCCCACTCTATCTCCTACATATATCACTAAAAGTTTCTGTTATCTTGCTTCCCCATTATCAGCCTGTAATTCTTATGATGTGAATTATGACCTCAATACCTGCGTCCTCCCCTGCACATTCACCCTCACCTTGACTGTGAAAAAATCCAGAATAAAAAGCATGCTGGAGATTAGCTCTAGAGAAGAGCTTCTCCCCTTGACCTCCCTCAATGTCGGTGTTCAGAGTAATTTCATTGTGCTATCATGGACTCTGCTGGACAGACCCCCACAAAACTTTGCAGAATTGATTCCTGCAAGTGGTGACCCTGATGTGATTTGGACCAGCGGCACAATTGACACGTCAAAGAGATGAAATTTATCTGGATAACTCAATTTCACAAAGGTAAGGGAACAGCAATGTCCTCTCAGCATACTTGCCTACATGTCAAGAATTCAGTCAGGGGTATTATCTATTTCATCATCATGGGTTCAGGACTCTTGAAAGAGCAAAAGGTTTTTGTTAAAATCATTCATCAATTACTAAAGGCAGCTAACTGTATAGTAAAAGAAACTCAGCTATTTGCTTTATTTAAGATAGTCCAAAATTTCTGCCCATAGTTTCCCAACAAAGGAACGTTAGACTTAGAAATATGGGAACAAGTAGGAAAAAATCTAAAAAGAAAATATCAACAGGGAGAGAAAATTCCCGCCTCTGCTCTTATAACCTGGAGCCTAGTAAAAACAGCTTTATGCCCACTTTACACCCTCTCCCGGCCCACTGCTCCTCCAGAGAAGTCCCTACCTGAAAGTCCCTCAGCTTTAGACAAAGAAAAAGCCCTGCTTCCTCCTCCCCCTCTGCCTTCTTTCCCAGCTCCTCTTTAAAAATTCACAATCCCTAAGGAAGAAGAAACTTTACTCCTGCTTCCTCCTCCTCCACTCTCAGTCTTCTTTGAAACTTAGACACCTCACCCTGCTATGGAAAAATGTTTAAAAGAAGCCCTTGAGACTGCAGAATGACACACTTTCTCAGTGGCTCTCCAAAATGGACAGCCACAACATGATACACTTCCCTATTCTATATTTAAAGAATTGAGAAAAGGTATCAGTGACAACAGCTTTCATAATTCTTTCATTAGAGGTATTTTAGAGGCCATAGCCAACAGTTACCTTATATGCCCCTGGGACTGGTAATCTTTGTTAAAAATGTTAATCTCCTCAGCTCAATATAGTGTTTGGCAAAGAGAATATCAAGAAAACTACACTCAACATGCAGAAGTGCTGAATAAAGCCATTATCAATGAGATAATGCTTGTAAGAAAACACTGGGCCAAAAGGTTAACTAAGGTAAGGAAAACATCCCAGCCAATCTGTAAACCCCCTACTGCCTATATGATAATGTGGCTGTGGGCTGATGGGGGCTGATAAAATTAAACCACTGGAAGACTAAGAAAACTTGACAGCAAATTTCAAAAAAAATAAACATTCTCAAAAGCAGTAAAATCAAAGTTGTATGTTTTTATTGATGTATTATAACCCATTTTATGTTTGTCTCTTTGTTCAATGCCAGTGTATATTTTGATACCTCTGGATGGTAATATTCTATTGATAAATGGAAATTATTAAAAGAACTCTATTCAAATAGCCAAAATTAAATAAGTGCTTATATTAATAAATATGAATAATAATTTAAAATAATAAAAATAGTTATAACCAAATTGAATCATTATTTTGACAATTTTGTTTAGTGTTGCTGGCTAATTGTATATTGTAAAAGGTTTGCTTGGAAACAGTTTCAAAAATCATTTTGGTAATTTATGTATAGAAGGTATATAGAATGTGTTTTTATTTTTAAGGAAAAAGAAAGTAATTTTGTCCTAAGATAAAATGACTGGTTATTAACAAAGAGCAAAATGTGGGACAAAACCTGAATGAACACAGAAAGTGAAGAAGGTGTGCAGAAAAGGAATTTTTGTGGTCAGAGTTAAGATCTGATGGGCTTATCTGTAAAGTTTTGAAGGCTTTAGTATCAAATAGTATACTGATACAAAGTTTTTGTAGTTAGAGTTAAGTAAAATTAATGGGTTTATCTATAAAGTTTTAAAGGCTTTAGTATCAATAGTATACTTTTACAAAGTTAAAATTTTGCCCTTTTTCAAAGTTTCTTAAATCTTTGGTCTGTTTTAATAAAGGTTTATAAAGAATTTTTCTCCTGAGTAATCAGTATATATATATAAAAAAAGAAAGTCTTTTTTATCAAGATAGCTTCTTATATTTTAACTTTATTGTTTCCTTAGAAAAACAAGTCTTATCACTTTTAAAGGAACCTAATATTCAAACCTGCTTTCTTAAAGTCAAATCTTGATAAGTAGCCTTTTATTTCAAAGTATTGCAAAAGATTTGTTCTCTCACCTTGAAAAAAGTAAAGTAATAAAATATTTAAATTTATTTAATATGTAATAGTTTGAATAGAAGGTGTATAAAATTGTTATAAAATTAAAAGTTATTCCATAACCCTTTGTTAATTAAAGTTATATGAATAAAAAATTAATATAAATACTTTAAAAATGTATAAAATTCCTAAAAATTAAACAATGTTTATGTGTCACAGAAACAACTCTCTTCCTAAAAAATAAAAGTTGGATGCTTTAACTCATGTTCATCTGATTTACCCTACCTTTGCTAAAGAAGCAGCTCTATAGCTGCAGAAAGAAAGCAGCCATTAAGGGCTGTCAGGGGTAGTGCATAACAGTAAATTATAGTAAATTAAAATAACACCACTGCAGTATTCATCAGTCCCAAATATTGCTGGTTTGTTGCAAAACATTAATATCCAGTTATGTCACTATAACTTTATTTTGAAACTTGCTAAGGCTTTCTTTAGTATCTTCTTAAACAAGTCAAGCCAGCCCACATTCCCCTTCCTATAAGAAAACCAACAACAAACTAAGTTTAAATTCAACACTGTGAGTCACAGCCCCAGTTCCAATTAAAATGCTAACAACAAGACCAATGTGGGTATTAAAGATTACAAGTTAATGGGCTGCCCCACAACCCAAATAAGGTATACTAATTTGTTGTTGCCTATACCTCAAGTTATACAAAATATAAAAAATGAAGTCATTTTGATCATGCTACTAGTCTGTGTAACCTCATTGGTTAGAAATCTTAAACTCATAAAAAATAAAAATGTATTCATTGGATGTCTGCTAGTTAAAAGTCTTATTATTGCTTGTTGTTATATAAGGTACTATAGTTATGAATTTTACATATAAAATACTTAGTAATCAAAACTTTAATACAATACATTGTGTACTTAAGTAATTTAATAACTTTTAAGTTACACATAAATGTAAATTATTGAATGTAGATGTAAATCTCTTCTTTTGCATTTAAACAATCCTAAACCTGAATGTATTAGGAAAAAATTTAGTTGTATTATTCAAACCTAAAAGTGAAACATCATGCAAGAAACTTTGTTAATCAGCAAACCAATGCCTTGCTAGTTAAGGCTTTTCATATTTCAAGAAAAATAATGAGAACTACAACAATAGACACCTCAGGGATGTTTTGTAACAAATAAAAGGAGATAAAGTGCATTCCCGAAAGTGCTGCAGCTTTCTCAGGGACTGATGCATCAGCCTTGGAATGTACTGCCCAGGGAGTGTTGTGTTCCTTCCTGAAGAGGCTTGCCACTTCCTCAAGAATTAACACAGTGCTTTCAAGTTAACATTTATAATATCAAGTTAATTAATCATAAACACAGTAAAAAAAAAGATAGTCCTTAGTCAAACCAGTTAAAGTCCCACCCTAATAAAAAGGGCTCTACACAAGTGTTTCCAATCAAAACTCTAGTATCAAGTACTAATTCAAAACTTCCTAGCCAAAAGCTAAATGGTAGTAAGTTTAAATGTAAAACTGCTCTATTTATCTATCATTCTATAACTCTGTTCATTATTAATTTAATAATATTAATTTAAACTTTTAAACATAAAATTACCATGTTACCCAGCATTGCCATTTCTACACATATACACTAAAGAATTGAAATTGTGTCCTGAACAGGTATTTGCACATCAATATTCATGATGATATTGCTCACAATTGTCAAAAGATGGAAGCAATGCAAAAGTCCACCATCAGATGAATGGATGAAATAAATATGGTATATATATATGCAAGGGAATATTATTCAGCCATAAAAGAATGAAGTTCTGATACATGCTACAGCATGCATGAACCTGAATACATCATTTTGACTGAAATAAACAATACCTAAAAAGACAAATATTGTCTGCATGGCTAACATTACCTACGTACTAAGTATGGGGTGCATAATCCATGTAATTTGGAAAATTTTCCAAGTGTTTCTCATTAACATAGCCAAGTACTAGTGTAAAGGTTAGTATATGATCACCAGAACATGAAAACACCATAAAAAATACAAAATATGCTGCATTTAACTCTACCAGATAACAAACATTTTAATGTTCTATCATATAGGGCCCAAACTATCCTTTTGATACTTAATATCCATAATTTTACAATATTCATATTTTATCTCCTTCATGAAATTCTCAATGAGATTAAATTATCTCTTATAACAATTAAAGGTGTATAAACTGACAATTTAAATAAGAGCATATTTAAAACATATGAGAATTCTTTACTTACTAGAGACCTAACTGCATTCAGGTAAACATTATTATGATGTAGTTTGATGTTTCAGAAACATTAGCTAGTGTACCACAGGGGGGAAAAAATCATCTTGTTGCTCTTCTATCCCAGAAGAGAGTGCATTTTCTCTTTGGTCATCCCTTGTGAAATTCAAGTAGTGATTGATAACTGGTAGAAGAATCCAAATACATAATATTCATAGTGTACCTTAATTGAATGAGCAGTTCAGTTCCATAGGTATAAGGAAAGATTTTTCATCACTTACACAATAATTTAGAAACTATAAGCCTGTTTCTCAAACTAGAGTATATACTTTAATATTTAAGTTTTAGTTCTGGTGTTCTACTCAGAGTTATATTAACATATGAACCACATGACTTCCAGGAAATAAAGAATAAATAGGGAATAAAAAATAAATAAGTAGGGTAAATAGTAAATGGTCTCTAGATATTTGTTTCAATAGAGTTGTAAATTTGACATATGGTTTAAGTGAAGAGATGATTACCTTTCCACTGTCCATTATTTCAATTCAAGATCATATTTTTTTCTGATAGAGGACTATAAATGTATTTTAAACTATATTACTAGTTAGTTAATTTATCTAGAATTCTCTTTGTATATTAAATTTCATGGTCTAATTAAGTTTATGGCTTTAAAAATCAATTCAAAGATGTGAGGATATTATTTTGCATTGTTATAGAGTATATAAATCTAAAATTTTGTCATGTCTCAATAGCATTGTAACATGGTTGAGTGGAAATAGCTTAGTGTGGAATCAGTTAAATCTTGATTTGAATCCTGGTTCTGCTAATAATCACCTGTGTGGCTTTGACAAGATAGTGTTCAAAGGGCACCAGTTTTCTCATGCAGAAGACTATGCTAAATTATTTTGATTCGCATATGTAAATTAGCATAAAGTGATGTACAAAAAAATCCCAACTCCTAGTAGTCATTTAATAATATATGCTAGCTGATATTGTAGCTTTTTTTTTTCACAGATTCATTGTTTTTATAACTGTACCCATGGACATCAAATAATTTCTTTTCTAATTATATGAGTTGAGAAAATCATTTTATTGAATCATCCAGATTGATCTTTGTTTCTTGAATTCAGGATCTATATATTTTTTGTCTAACCTCTACCATTCCTTAAAGTGAAATCAGTGACATATAAACACAATTTTAATAATAATTCAATATCAGGTAACAGAAACACATGTTGGAAGTACAGAATGGATAAATGGTTATTATATAAAGGAATTTTTAAAAAGGAAATGTTAGCAAACTATGTGACAAAAATTTATGGGATGTTACAAAATTAGAATTCATTATCCAACCTTAACAAATTTTCTATAATAAAAATTTTTAACACAATGGCCAAGAATTTAATTGAAGAATTTATTTCTTTTAAAAGACTAGTCTTTTTAAAGGCTAAAAATTATAGAAATCACAAGTAAATGAATAATTTTGTCATATTAAAATTAAAAAATACTAATTACTGAAGCATGTTGACACTTCACAGAATGAGAACGTTTTCAAATGGCTATTAGACATAAAAGTGATATTATTGCATACAAAGAATTAAGCTCATGAATTTATCAAAGTTTGGGTCTTAAAGCATTGCAAGACGATAGTTTTTATTTTGCGTAAGTATCAAGAAAATATTCTTCACACAAACTTAAATGACAAAGAAATTGCCAAATATTTGAAGGGTTAGTGAAGTTTCAATGAGGCAAAAAATGAATAGAATATGACAATAATTTACTATAAATATTTAATTTATACATAGACATGAATAACAGTGTGTACAACCATGAATAAAACTATCAAATATGATTAAGATATTTACATTTTCTTTAACATTTTAAAACATTTCCCAAATTTTCTTCAGTTTTCACATTTATTTTTTCTAGAAAATAATTCTATTGAAATATTTTCATTTGCTTTAAGAACAAATATTGAAATGATGGTTTTAATTTTAAGCTATTTGTTTAAGAGTGAAATTAACCAAAGCATTTTTAAACCACTTGTGAACATTTTTATAACAACCATCGTATTCTCAAAATTTTGCAAGAAGGTAAGTATTCTATTGCTAGTGGCTAAAATATATTAGTACTACATAAATTATTACCATTCATCATTTGATATAATCTTTATAATAGCTCTCTGGATTTAGAATTATTCTTTTTCTTGTACAACTGAGGAAAATAGATTTAGAGTTTCAGTGACTTACTAAGTGATATTCATCTATAAAGATGGCAGATCTAGAATCTAAACCCTGTTTTCGCCAGTTCAAAACAGCACTCCTATGACTGCTATATTTTTTTTTTCTACAGGAAAAAAAATGGAAGGACTTCTGAAAGTGCTTTCCCTAATAAATTTCTTTGAAATTGGAACATTCATGGGAATTTATATAATAGAAGTTGAAAGATAGCACCATTTTTTTGGCCCTAAAATACATGTATATTTAAACCACAGGTGTATCATGATTTCATGGTAGATTTCTAAAAACTCACACTTGAAAAAGTTTCAGACCATTTGTGGTCAAGTAGAGGATGGCTCAACAAAAACGCAAATTAATTGAAGGATGCTAGTTAATTTAAAGTGATACAAATTTAAAACCCAAATATGGAAGGAAGAAAAGGCTCACTTGAATGCTCAGCTTCATTTTCATTTCAATTGCCTGGAGCTCTCTCTCTTCTGCATGACTCTAATGACAGCATTTTTCACCTATTTATTCCTAAGACTATAAATGAATAGATTCAGCATGGGGATCACCATAGTATAAAGCACAGAGGCCACTTGATCATTTCCAAGGAGTAGGACTTCTTTGGTTTTAAATAAGTAAAAATCATGGTGCCATAAAAGATGGTGACCCCCAGACAGTGGGAGGGACAAGTAGAGAAGGCTTTGTGTTTTCCTGAAGAGGACATAATTTTCAGGATAGTAGACAGAATGGACAAATAAGACACAGAGATTTTGGTAAGAGACACAGATACAGTTGAACCAGCGAAAATGAATATCAAGATTTCAGTGTCATGCATGTCAGTGCAGGACAGGGCTAAAAGTGGGGTTAAGTCACAGAAAAATGATGGATTATATTAGAGTTGCAGAAATGCAAACTGTTCATGCAAAGAACCATGACCAAGGAGTCAATAAATCCAAATATGTGGTCCCAGGGATAAGTGTGCAACAGAGTCTCGTGGACATAACAACCTAGTAGTGAAGAGGCTGGCAGATAGCTACATAGCAATCATAGGCCATTGATAAGTTAAGGAAAAATTCAGTGGCACCGAAGAAGACAAAGACATCTGGGAGAAGCAGCCCATAAATGAAATAGATTTGTTGGCAGTCAATAAGTTCTCTAAAATTTTAGATATGATGACCGTTGAGTAACTGAGGTCAAGAAATGACAGGTGACTGAGGTAAAAATACATGGGGTTGTGAAGCTGAAGATCCAGGTGAATTATCAGTAACATTCCTGCATTCCCCAGCAGAGTAATCAAGTATATCAGGAGAAATAACCTGAAGAGGATCTGCTGGATTTCTTCAGAGTCTGTCAATACAATAAGGATGAAGTAAAGCAGATTTCTGTTATTCCTACATCCCATAGCATTCAACTGTTTTAAGTTGTATTTTGCAAAATCAAAGATGATAATTAGCATGAATGACTTCAAAAGATTTATTATTTACATGAATGATCTATACTTTCTTAAAAACGAGTTTAGTCATTCTGGAAATTCATAATAAAAGAAATTTGCCAAATATTACTGAATAAAAATCACTGATTTGACTACTGAAAATAAAACATAAATCATCACATACATATTATATGAGAGTAACTCATGTATATTTCATAATTAGAATGAACTTGAAACTTATATTTCCCTTTAAAACACTAATAAAAACATTTCATGGTATAGTAATGAAAATATTATACCATCAATTTCACTACTCTACATATTTTTCTTTTTTTATTTAATCTACATATATTTTCAATAATAAAAAGGGCACAGAAGGTTAATTATTTATAGTCACAACAATTGGCTCTGTGATTCTACCAAGATTGGTTGAATCCAGAGATCATGTTTATAGATGTATAAAAAGCAGTGATAATTTTAATGAATCTTCTACTGTTCTTTCATATCTGATATTATTTGACACAAATGAAAGACCAGAAATTAAACCCTTACGCTACTTTTTTGAGGTGTATTAATATGATACAACACACATTACTATTAATTTTCAGAATATTTTACTGTGATTATTTAAATTCAAATTTCTTCCAATAATTGTATTTCCAATATGTGTACAATTCTTGATGACTGATTCTACCAATTTCTATATTTCCATGTTTATATGTTCTGACAATTCTTATGTAAAACCTACATGTTATGTATATATTTCTGCATATTCTTCTAATAATATCCACATTTTTTATGTCATCTAAAATGCTATAACTTTGAGAATAATACTTACCATGTACCAAAAGTGGGAGAAAATATCTTCCAAAATTATCTGTCTAGAAATTTGTCAACCTCAAGTTCTTCTCACAAATAGAATGTATAAACTATTTAAAGAGACTGGCAATTCTATGATATAATATTTGTTTCCTTTGAGACATCTTATGTTTGATTTTTTGTGCAAGCATATTTTTTTGGTTCTGATGTAAAATAAATCAACCTAAAATTTTTGTTCAGATTCTGGTAAAATAGAAAGTTCACCTGGAAATTACATCCCCCAAGTATACCAGGGAGCTACCATGAACATAAGCAGAGCATGGTATCCCTTGCCTTTCACCCTGATAATGCCACTGCACCTCCTATACTGAGGATTGCTGGAATGATTGTTCATCCCTGGAACAAATTCTAAGGAAGATTGCTTGGCATGACTCCAACGATAAAAGTTCAAGGACTAATGAATCCCTGATAGGTTTGTGACAGCATCACTTTCCACCTGGAAGCTTCATGATACTGTGGATCATGTTTTGCATTCTTGTAATCTTTTGTAGATATCTATTTTATGACTGGTTGAAAGAAAATGTTAACCTAGGCAGTTTCTTCAGTCCGGTTTGGCCGTGTCACCTAATTTATCTGCCCATAAGACATTTTTATTGTATTCAGCCACACAACAATGCACACTTTTTAATTATTATTTTATTGTTTTTGGCTATTACTATGATAAAGAGCCATAAAAGTAGAAAGTAAAACTGAGTGCTGAGATGAGTAAAGATTTTGTCATTAATTGAAAGGCCAAATTACTGAAATGCTTTCTTATGACTCTTGTATTAACTACTGATAACAAAATCAAATTTCATGTAGATGTGTAAGCAACTTGTACAAAAAAACTGTTTACATTCCAGATTTTTAGGAGAGAATTTAATGGTATGATCATGGAATTAGAAAATAATATGTTACATATTTGATGAACTTTTGAAAGTACAATTATTTTCTTCAGCAAAAAAAAAAATGAGACTGAGGAAAGTATATCTGGAGATTAAAAAGACATCAACTTATTTCACAATACATGATTTTGGGGATTAAGCAAAATGAGAGGCTAATGGAGACTTTCTAAGTCAATTCTACCTCAATATATTCTTCTTACTACTTGCAAAATCCCCATGAGTGATTTTTATTACCCAGCATTGAAATAAATCAATTTTTATAGCGATTATGTGTACTTTCAAGAATATAAGTTGAAGAAAGAATAATTTTCAAAAGTAATTTTTGATGAATTATTTTTGTTGAATATTTATTGGTGCTATTTCAATATATTATCTGTTATTAGAAAAGTCATTTTGACAGAAGATAGGGATTAAGAAACACCAAGGAAAGACAACTTCTTTTCCTACATTTCAACAAAATAAGACCTTTAATCCTTTTCATTATTCATTGTCATTATATTTTGAAATTATATTCCTTTGTTTAATTCTGTCAAATTTTATTTTTGGGTCACTCTGTTAATAATTTTATGATCTTTCTAAAAAATTGGCTCTGTGGTTATTTTTTACTATCCTTCATATCTCTATAATACAGATGTATATTTTTATAATACTACACGGCACAATAGTATTTATATGCTTATATTTACAGGTTTCTAATTTTACCTCCTATTACTATTTTCTTATTTCATATAGACATCACCTATTTAGATCATGCTTTCTAGTAGAATCAATTATCATGCTTTTAATTGGAATGTTTAATCCACATATATTTAAAATAATTATTTATGTGCAATTTTCAATTTATGTAGTATAATTTTGAAATTCTGATTCTCCCCTGGCTACTTATTCGTTATTAAAATATTTAAAATTAAAATTTATTCTCTTTTTTGGAGTTTTTTAACCATCCCTTTCAATTTTATTTGAAGTCATCTCTGTAGGGTAGAAAATTTGCACCCTTACATTATTTTAGAGCACTAAAAAATATGACTACTTCTAGGAAAACAAGATGGCAGCATAAGACACCCCAGGGTTGTGTACAGCCACAGAATCATTGAAAAACTTGCAAAAACTGGCCAAGCTATCTTCCTCAAAACAAACAAACAAACAAACAACAATTAAAGGATTGCAGTAAATTGCTGAGAGCTGAATCAAGAAAATTCAAATTAAAACTGGTAGCACAAATTGTTGTTTCCCACAACCCCTTCCGGACACAGTGAGTAGGCAACCCACACTCTCATTCAGAGTCCTTGGCTGTGTTTTGTAGGAAGCAGACTCAACCCCATGTGAATAGTGGTATGGATGTATATTTGTTCCAGTCTATCTTGTGGCAGACTGAAAACCTGACTCAGGAAAATCGTTTCTGTCTTACTCTCTCCATAACCTGCCATACAGGCAGAAATAGATTGCAGTCTGTTAAAGCAGTGTAAGAAACTTTCCATTCAAAGGATGCTGAGGCAGAGGATTCCTGGCTTTGAAACATATAATAAACAACCTTGATGGAGGGCGAGTGTATTTCATAGGAATACAGGTGACATTCCAATTACCAAAAAACAAGGAATTTTCTAAGGCCAGTATACAAGCCCAGAATAACTCAGAAAAGGTGAGGATTAACTGTAGGTCAAGGATTAAATTGATTTAAATTTTAATTAATGGATAAATTTTGATAACTTTTTATAAACTACTCACAGATGCTGGGAAAGAAAGTTTCAAACATTGTTATACAAATTTGACATAGTGACATAAATCATTCAGATTTTAAAAATTTGTGAGAGGTGTTTTATGGCAGGATTAATTAGACACTAGATGTATTTTGTTCATTATGTCCCTTTATTTTATTCATTTATTCAGTAAATATTTTATTGAGGATCTACAATGTACCAGGAACTACATACACAGTAAAACAAAAAATAAAATATCTATGTCCTCTTGGGCCTTGTATTCTTGCTGGAAGATGCAAAGAAATATACAAAAGTGATATACCATGATTTAATGTGAAAAGTAAGATTTTAAAAAATGAAAATGTCATACAGCTTAAGGCTGTGAGCTTTGGGAGCAAGGAAAATAGTATAGTCAGGGTAGGTGTCAATAAAATGTGGGGGAAAGGTGGATGTAACTGTTAACTGAACGGAGGGTGAGACAAAAGTGTTATGGAGATGTAGGAAAAAAACAAAACTGAAGGAAACAAAATACAAGATTTGATGAATATGATGAAACCAATCTATTATTCCTTATATGTGATTAGAACTCACAAGGACAATATCAACCCTGATACATTTCTTGTCATCAGTTCAATGATATACCTGAGGCCACAATGTTGAAAGATAAATTTAATAGAATTTAGAATCTGAAAGTATGATTTCATGGCTCAGCTCCATTTTAAAAGCTCCGTGTGATGTTAGACCCACTGTTCAAAGTTTACTTATCTTTAAAAGAGTAATACATTTCAAAGTCCAAGCAGACAAAATGATGCAGGCCAGGCAAACAGAAAATTTCCTTTAAATATTTCAAATTTGGTTATAAATGAAGGAGACTCCCAGAATTGAATTTTTATCATGTAATGTATTTATTTATTTAAATAAACAATATATTGGTTCTCAAAATTAATACTTTAACCAAAGCATTAAAAATGCATGAGTAGTCTTGAGCCAAATAATATATCATTAGCTATATGTGATCTGTTTGTTTGGTGATTATTAATATGCACACAAACACTGTATCTGACTTGAATCCACTGATACATATTTTGATTGAAATAGGTGGAAAGCTGGGTTTAGTGATCCAGTTCTACCTTTTCATATCCCAAATTCATGTAATTTTTATTTAAAATGTTATCTAAGTTTCACATATTTTAGGGGGAATGCCAAAAGAAAATGTATACTAGGTATGACCAGATCTATTTAAGGACATATTGAAAGGGCTCAGCAGTTATAAAGAGAAAGTGACTATGTATTTTAAAAAATTTAATATTAATGGATCACTCTTTAGAAATTTATTTAATGTTGCTTCCATAAATAATACTTTAATACAAAACACAAATCTCCAGATATCTTGGAATCAACATTGAAGCTCAACAATGTTTGCAAAGAAGGAGAAAAATCAAAGCCTTTATTTACTGAGCATTTGCTGCAGGAATGGAATTGTGTTTACTGTTGTGGTTTGGAAAGGCATGTACCCCAGAAAAGCATGTTATTAAATCTAATCATTGCTTGTAAGTAGAATATTTTAATGAGGTTATTTCAGTTAAAGTGTGCCCTACCTCATTTAGGATGGGTCTTAATACTGTTGCTGGAGTCTTTTATAAAAGAATAATATTCAGATGGACAGAGAGAAAGTCATGGAAGTAAGATGTTGAACATCAATGAAACCTGGAAGAGAAGGGAGAGAACAGCCCAGTTGCATGTGCATTGTCATGTGACAGAGGAGCCACGGGTCCCTGACAGCTGGTCTTATGGAAAAAAGAATCATCTTGATAAAGCCTTGATTTGGACATTTCCTGGGCCTCAAAATATTGAGCAAATCAATTCCCATTGTTTAAGCCAAATCATTACATGGTGTTTGCTTAAACAGCCTAGGAAACTAAGACATGCACCATGGTTTATTTCTTATTTATAGCAACTCTCAAGCTAATACAGCCAGAGCTAAGATTCAACTCTGTATCTTCTTTTGTGTGCAAGTACTCTTCAGTCATATATTGCTTTCTACTGTACCATAGCTTTATTCTGCAACTATCATTTTCCTCCATAATGAAACAAAACAAAACATGAATCTTGAGGTATTCTTAATCCATTAAGATAAGATAAAGAAACTATGAACCAAAGACACTACCATTTAGAGATTATGACACATGTAGTAATCTGAAATCACTTCTACATAACATAACTAGCAAATAAACTTAAAAGAATAATTGATTATTTTCCTCATTATGTCAAAATATAAGCCAATGGATAGTTGAGGTATTCTTGCCCTCTATCAGTAGATTTTCATGACCATTCAAGTTTGGGCCCTACTTGTCTTGCTCTTATTTTGAACTGAACTGCTTCCTCAATAGGTAACTGAAAGCATCCACCAGATTTTGGAGTACTCTTATTTACCGCTATGTTTACAAATTTTACATTTTATCTTTGTTGTTTTCCAATAGGAGTGAGGTTCCAGTAATTATGTAGAACTCTATATGAATCAGGTTTTGATGGATACTTTCTTTTTTTTGAAGATTTTTAAGGGATTTTTTTTTAATTTTTTTTTATTTGTAAAATGATATATAATACATATGCATATATGTGCATTTGTTTACATAAATGTTATTTGTTATATATATATATGTATACATTTTATAAAGGTGCCTAGATTACCCAAATATTACTAAGAAACTACAGGGATTCCCATGCTCCCCACCACCCACACCCCCAACAACCCCTACACAACCATTCCCCATCCATGTGGTACTACACCCGCAATGGATATACACATCCTGTGATAGACCACAGTTCACATCACAGGCCACACTCTCTCCCACCCAGTTCTGCATGGTATATTCTGATGGAAAATGGCCTACATTCGTCGCTGCTTCACCATTCAGGACAACCCCCAAAGTCCGAGAAAAGCCCGAGCATTTCAACTGCCCCTCCTCACCCTGCCCCAAAAATGTCCAGTGGCCACCGGCTCCACCTCACTGTTACAATTTCTTCCATTGCCTGAATCACAATATGTCTACAACAGAACACCACCAAGTCCACTCAATTCCACAGCTCCTCCCCCCATCCTGAGGGGACTTGGAAGGTGATGTCCACTCCATCTCCAAGTGAGAGAGGGCTTATATTCCATGGGTATAGTGGATAGGATTATCCTGCCTTCAGCTGCAGGTCCTCTCCATTCCCTGGGATGTCTGTTGCCCATTGTCGTCTCCTTGCCAGGTTACTTGGATGAGTCCATTGAGCTGTAGGGTAGGATTTGCAGCTCCACTGAGATTCCAGGCACAGCTGGCACATAGGTGGGCCAGAGGATACAGTCTCTGGAAGTACACCTAAAAACTCCTGCATCACATATAGGTTTGAGCAGAAGGGACTGATGGACCACGTGCAGGGTTGACTTATTTGAGTCCAACTCTGTCACTCTCAGGAACACAGATGCCAATGAAGAGCCCACTAATTAGCATCATTCTCTGGGGCTATCCCCACTTGTATAGGAGCTGAGTGTCACCAGAGCCCTTAGGGGTCCCTCAGTGTGGGGTGATATCCACTTAGGTGTTCTATGAGATCCTACTGAGGTATGCATAAGTATTACCTCTGGGATGACCTTGATGGATACTTTCTATTCAATTAAGCAATAAGCAAAAACTACAGTGTGCAATAAGCAAAAACTACAGTGTTTAGTTCCCAAGATTTCATAGCATATTTGAACTTGATATTTTACCTTCTATCTCCTAAAATTTTCTACAAATTATCTGAAATTTCCTTTTACTGTTCAACAGCAAATGTTGTTTTAAGTACCCCATGAATATGGTTCATACAGATTGTTTACATCCACAACTCAGGTGTTTAATTTTTTTAAAATTGTTATTAGAAAAGCTGTGGGTTTACAGATCAATCATGTGTAAAATACAGTACTCTCATACACTACCCTACCACCAATACCTTGCTTTGGTATGGAATATGTGCCACAACCAATGAAAGCACTTTTTCAATAGTAATTACCTTTGTTATAATTGATGAAATATTGTCAAAAGAGTACTACTATCTATTGCCCATAGTTTACATTAGGTGTATAGTTCCCATATATCACCCTATAATTAAAACCTTGTGTTAGTGTCATACATTTTTTATAATTCATGAAAGAACATTCTTATACTTGTACTATGAACATTAGTCCATCGTCTACAATAGGGTTCATTGTCTTGTGCAGTCTTAACCTTTCACTTTTTATTCCAGTAACGTATATGATCTAAGTTTACTCTTTTAACCACATTCACTCATATAATTCATTGCTGTTATTTACAGTCCAAATATGTGCTTCTATTTCCACCATCAATTTCAAAACCTTTAAAATAAACCTAAATAAGAATTTTATGCACATTAAGCATCAATTCCCCATTCTGTAGACCCAATCTATCTGCTTATAACCTGTCTTCTAGATTCTAACTCTATGGGTTTGCTTATTGTATTTAGTTCATTTCTGTGAGATCATAAAATATTTGTCCCTTTGTGTCTTATATCAATAAACATATTGCCCTCAAGGTTCATTCATGTTGCTGCATATTGTTGCAGTTGGGGAATTTGATGTAATTGTGAATTCCAAAAATATAATTGGATCATGCTTGTAAACTGATCTGTTAATCTGGGCATGATTAAGTTATGATTAGGGCATTGACTGTAAGGCATTGAGCCCCACCCCTTGGTGGGTGGGGAATCAAATATAAGAGGCATGGCAAGAACAGAGTTGAAGTAGTCTTTTGAGAGGCAGTTTTGATGTTGGAAAGAAGGCCCCAGGAGAAGAGAAGCAAGCCGTTCGTCTGATTGTCTACAGCTGAACTTGTAAAGGAAACAGGAGCTGAGCCCAGAGAGAAACACAGCCCCGGGAAGAGAGGAACCCCAGAAGCCTGAACCCTGGCAAATACTGGCAGCTGTCTTGCTCTAACACGTGGCAATGGACTGTGGTGGGAGAAGAAACACAACGCTTTATGGCCTGGTATCTGTGGACTTCTACCCCAAATAAATGCCTTTTGTAAAGACCAACCCATTTTTGGTATTTCACATTAGCACCCCTTTGGCTGACTAATACACGTATATCAGGACTTCATTCCTTTAGATGGCTTAATAATGTTCTATTTAATATATACACCAAGTTTTGTTTATCCATTCAATAATTGATGGACAATTTAGTTGCTTCCATCTTTCAGTAATTGTAGTAATTGACACTAAGAAGATTGGTTTGCAAATGTCTGTTAAAGTCCTTAATTTCATTTTTTTTGGTGTATATACCTAGTAGCAGTATTGCTGGGTCATGTGATAATTCTATAATTAGCTTCCTGAGGACCTGACAAACTGTCTTCCACAGTGTCTGTAATCAGCAATGCATGAGTGTACCTATTTTTCCACATCCTCTTTAACACTTGCTGTTTTCAATTTTTTGCTAATAATGGACATTCTAGTGGGTATGAAATGATATCTCATTGTGGTTTTAACATGCATTTCCCTAATAGCTAATGATGTTGAGAATGTTTTCATGTGCATTTTAGCTTTTTGTATATTCTCTTTGGAGAAATGTCTATTCCAAGTAATCTCATCAAGATACCTAGACATCAGATTGACTAGGTATATGCAAAAATTACAAGCCATACTAAAAAACAGGAATATATGACTTATTCAAGGAAATAAATTATAACTTCAGAACAGACATAGAATTTGGAACAACTAAACAAAGAAGCCCAAGCAAATCTAAATCAATTCAAGGTAATGCAGGAAAATACAGCTAAAGAGATAAAGGATAATAAGAAGACAATGTGTGAGCATAAGAGAATTTTTAGGTATAAAAGAAAATATAACAGAAATTATGGAGATGAAAGACACAGTAGTAGAGATCAACAACACACTGGAATCATACAACAGCAGATCTCAACAAAAGAATGTATCAGTGAATTGTAAGAAAAGACAGAAAGAGAAAAGAATAGGTAAAATTGAAGTTGTGTCCCAGAGATTTGAGTGACCACACAAAGCACACGTATTCATCATGAGTGTCCCAAAGGAAAAAAGATGGAAAAGGGAGCAGAAATAAGATGTGAGGAAATAATGGCTGAAATTCTTATGAAAGACATAAATATACAAACTGAAGAAGT